>PVJL010005408.1:0-109414 GCA_004026885.1 Lyroderma lyra | reverse complement strand
GTTCATCGCAGCGCTGTTCACAGTGGCCAAAACATGGAAACAACCAAAGTGCCCTGCGACAGATGACTGGATAAAGAAGCTGTGGTACATATACACAATGGAATATTACTCAGCTGTAAGAAAAGATGAAATACTGCCATTTGCAACAAAATGGATGGACCTGGAGATCATCATGCTTAGTGAGATAAGCCAGACAGAAAAAACAAAGAACTGTATGACGTCACTCATATGCAGAATATAAAACTGAGAGCAAAGAAAAAAGAAATGAACAAACAAATAACCCATGGACACAATCAATAGTTTAATTTTTATTTGGGGACAAGTGGGTTAGGGAGGGGAGAAAGGGGAGGGGGTGGGAGAGGAGCGGGGGAAGCTAAATATAAGGTGATGGAAAGAGAAGTCACATTAGGTGGTGAACTTATTATACAACAAGCTGACAATGCACTGTAGAATTGTATGCCTGAGACCTATGTAATCCTTGCTAACAGATGTCACCCTAATAAGTCTAACAATAAAAAAAAAAAAAGACTGCACAAAACTTCAAAACAAGCCTTAAAAGGATCAAACTAAACTGCAATTAAATTGACTGACTACCAGAACATAACCCAACCCAACAATCTTCAGTTAAGACAACAAAATCTAGGCACCCAATAACGTAAATACACAATGTCTAGCATCCAATCAAAACAGGCAGGTGTGAAAAAGCAAGAAAATGTGACCCATAACTAGAGAAAAATCAGTCAATAGAAACAGATCCAAAAATTATGAAGAGGCTTGGAGAATCATAAAAGGATGTTACAACAACTATCATAACCATGTTCAAATATTCAAAGCAGCCTTTCTCAACCAGGGTCCTGTGAGAGAATTAGTCCTATAGAAAGTTATTTAAGTGACTGTTTTGTCAAACCTCCCAAGGATGGTACACATGTGCAGCGGATACCAATATCTTTTCTAGGTGCATAGAAAAGAAGTTAATTCACTACAAACAACAGATAAGGCGTTAGATTCAATTCTCTGGGAACTCAGTTGAGAGGTTGGGTAAGAGAAATACATGAACACAATGAGTAGAGAAACAGAAGATATAAAAAAGAACCGAACAGAAGAAAAAAGAAGGTATGAAATGAAAAATTCATTGCATGAGATTAAATGGCAGATTGAACAACTGTAGAAGTAAAGGTTAAGGAACTTCAAGACAGAACAACAGCAATTATCCACAATGAAGCACAGAGAGGAAAAAAAAGAAGTAAACAGATAAAATCTAACTTTCAGACTGGTTTTGCTACAAATTATCTATTCAGAATAAAAGGTTTCCCATTAAATCTAGATATTATGTAGACAGTCTCTTTATCTGACGTTGCCCGTGATAAATAAAAACTCGCTCAACTAAAAGTACCAACAAGGATATGCAATAGTGCTATAGTACCAAAAGCCACAGAATAAATGTGGTACCTTCTGGGGCAGAAGTTTTAATTAACATTCAAATAAATTTGTGTGCTTTGCTTTAGGTGTTTTAGGCTTCCCTTCAAATGCAGTCACCCTCCTCTCTCCTCCCCAGTTGGGGTTCTTGTCAAGAGCACTTCATAGAAAAAGTTTAAGAAACAGTGACTTTGGGAAATATTTAAGAAATCACTAAAAACAAGCCATTTCATTTCAAGTTCACCTATTAATTGACCAATAATTATTGACGTTTTAGATTCAAACCCTAAGGCACTGTTGAGAAAAGACTTAGACCTACTAAAATAAGTTTCCCCCAACACTCATTCCTTCGAGAAACCACCAAAATAACAAGTCATCAAGCATCATCTTGTGATAACATATCAATTTTAATTCTAGCACCTGAAGCTATACAAGGGTACGCATTACAAACCCCATGGGACTGTTGTACACGTTCAATAAAGTGACAACTGTGCAATACCACTTAGTATCTCAAAATCAGGAACATACTTTTGAATTGTTTAAACACAATCCACAGAATTAAAAACAAAATCAGAAGCCATCCACAGTTACACTAATTGTCAATTAAAAGATTTACACGTACTACTTGATATTAACAGTCAATATCTAATAGGGGATGATCAAAGTGATTTCAGGTTCTCATCCTGTTGTACTCTATCACAAAGGTTTCTTGAATAGCTACGTGACTGGCCAAAGGTGGGTACAACTAGGACCAGTAAAGTTCTACCACAGTTACTGTAGTTTTCACTTTTCGTGTCAGTTAAAAGTGAGCAGTGAGAATTAAATACGTATCTTTACATATACACAAGGTATGCTGTGAAAGCATAGTTGCTTACAAACATATAAAAATACTTGTTAACTAGTTTGATAAGAAAATAATGTATAAAAGTATATAGCAAAAACATTAATCATCTCTGACCCTGGAAAGATCAATTCCATATTTTATATTACAAACAAAAACAGTTTTAGTTTTCTTGAATCCCTTATTCAGAAATATTTAAAAAGGAAGACAGACAGAAATTATGTTTTACTCTCACCATGGTTGTGAAAAGAGTTAAATTAGAAAATCAAGAACACTGAAATGCCTAAGTCCAGAAGAAGTCCAAATATTTGGCCACATAGAATATTACCATCCTTAAGAGTGGGAGTAATAATAAAGGCTTTGTAAGCAGTTTTTAATCTACAAATACAATAGGCATTTTGGCATTTTGGCCACTGAAAAACAAAGGCTGTAGCATTAGTAAAGGTCTGAGATGTCTCATTTTTGAGGATTCAATTCAGTGTACTTAAGGTTAACTGCAGGTGACAGAAAAATTTCTAGAGACAGGCAGAAATTCACATTTTAAAAACATTCCCTATGTTTCTATTTAGAGTAACAGTAAGCAATATGATTCCAGAAGTTAAAAGTTATTTCATAACCTATCACTTCAACTTGGCAAACAGCTTAGGTTCCAAAACTGATTCATTCCCTATTAAAATGTAAGCCCCTAAAAAAGAATGTGTCTTTGTACACAGACATCTATTTTAAAATAATCAGATAATATTTGAAGCAGCCTTAGTGTTTCCTTTAGATCTGTCTTGAAATGACCATAGAATTAGCTTCACGAAAAGGATTAGCCAGCTTCTTATTCTAAGGCTACCACGGTGATCATTTGTCTAAGGCTAGAAAGGTACCAACATGATGTAAACCATAAGGAGAGAAGGAGAAGATGAGGGCTCTTCCTGGCAGTTGGTAGCTAAAACTCAAGGGATTCTTAGAAAATGACACAATGGCAGCCTTTCTTGTCTTTTTCTTTCCGCGTTGGTTCTGGTGAAGGAGGACATTCCTGCTCTTGAAATTTCCTGTAAGACAGAAATATCTACATAAGTTGCCTTCTCGGTAATATATTAGTACAAATGGACAAGTCTAGTGTACGTGCACATGCTTTTCAATGTTAAATTTCAACTAGGGAATCAAAGCAAATCTTTGGGGTGGAGAAGGTACAAATGCTTCAACACCAGCATAATAGAGCTACCCGAGTTACATTAATGAGCAAGTCTTAAACCAGATGAGATGCTGAGCTCAGTAACCTCTAAATTCCCTTCCCAATTTAATATTCTATGAGTCTTAAGGTATACTTAAGAACCAACACCCATCACTAGAGTACAATATAAAATTATCCTTATGAGGTATTAGTTTCTATCCCTGTTCTACCACTTATTAGCTATAAGTCAGTATTAGACAAGTTAGTTGACTTCTCTGAGTCTTGGTGTTTAGAAGGCAATAATAAAAGCCCCCCTTTGACAGCTGCCATGAGGACTAAAGAAGATCTTGTTATGTTTAAAAGTCCCCTCCACCCCGCCCCCATCACTCCTGATTCATCACTGATGAATACAGATAGATTCTGAGGATCAAAACCAAAGACAAATATTTCAAAAGGGCAGTAACAATTATTTTAAGAAGGCACTGGTTCGTGTGTGTGTGTGTGTGTGAGAGAGAGAGAGAGAGAGAGAGCGCGCGCGAGCACCTAACAAAATATACCATCTTAACCATGTTTAAATGTACAGCTCAGTGGCATTTAAATACATTCACAATGTTGTACAACCATCAACCATCACCACCATCCACCTCCACAATTCTTTCATCTTGCAAAAAATAACTGAACTCAGAGTTTTAACAAACTACTAAAAAAACAAAAAAACTATAATCTTTACTTCACACACACACACACACACACACACACACAAAGAGAATGCTCTGGCAAGGGGCTAAAAATGACAAGCCTATAGCTCAGACGTCAATTCAGCTTAGACAGACAATTAACGTAAGTCAACTCCATATACCTAGCAGAGCAACCAGCAGGTTAGAGAGCAGGTGTGTTAGGGGCCAGGCACAGACTCAAAAAGCAGCTCAAACCTGCCCACAAAAAGCAATGCAATCTTTCTCATACACTAACATACACAGTAACTCCAGATGACTGCACTCATCACCTCAAGCTTCCTGGAACCCATTAACACTTCCTGAACCACAGGGCCTCCTAGGCCAGCTACCAGAAAAACTCCCTCTAGTCTGGATATTATAGTTCCTGGCCTGCAGGACTATTGAATCTCTACTTCTTAGCTTACTGCTTGCCTGGGAGAAGCTGGGTAAGAAGCAATGCTAAGAGCACAGGCTCTGGAATCCCAGATATGGGTTCAAGTTCCAGCTCTGCCATTTAATATGTCTAAGCTTAGAATGAGTTATTTAACCTCTCTGTCCCTGTTTTCTCATCTGAAAGTGGGGATAAATGCAAGTATTTAGCTTACTGAGTTGCAGTGAAGATTAAACATACTAAGACATATAAAGCACTCAGCACATTATCTAGTGGAAACTACTACTCAAATGTGAGCTGCTGTCATCACTATCTTCATACCACCACCACGTTTGGAAGCTGCATAAATTCTTTTCAAAATTCCTATGTGTATACTGTCTACTCCAATATAATTAAATTAAGTGTTACACGTAGGAAGTACCTAGAATATAATATGTACGTAATTAGAAATTTTAACACGCCCTGTGATTAATCCTAAACAGAATCACTCCTACACAGAATATACATATTAAATATACATTTAATAGTATATTTTTGTTCAGTTAATAATTTTAAAAACCATGGTGTGATTACCTGTCATATTCAATAGATTAAAACAAACTTCTAGAGTATGTTTTGCTTACCTTATAACCCGGACAAGTTCATGGAAAGCTTGATCTACATTCATCCTAATCTTTGCTGACGCCTCCATGTATATTACCTTCAGCTGTCGTGCTAACTGCTGTCCTTCTTCCTGTGTTACCTGAAATTCCAAGAACTGTGTTTGAGATACAGTATTAACAATCAGGTCTGTTCCCACTAACCCCTGGCCACAGATTACATTGTTAATCAAGCCAGAGGCCAAGCTGATTTGTCACAGATGAACCGAGAGACTTAATAGCTCAACACATACAGAAGCCCACTCTGCAGAGCAAGTCAGAAGAACATACCTGTGACAGAAACAAGATTTCAATCAAGTGATTACTCAAAAATTATTAAATGCAACAGTGATAAATTCTGGGAAGGAAAAGTACAGGTGCAATGAGAACCTATAATGCTGTTTGACAGGTCCAGGAAAGATTCCCTGAGGAAGAGACACTTAAGTGAAGAACTAAATACAGAATATGGAATTAGGCGGGGGAGGGGGGAGGAAGTATCCCAGACAAAGGAAACGGCACAGGTGAGGGTCATGATGGGGAATGGGCTTTCCAAGTTCCAGGAGCTGAAAGAAGCCTACAATGTCTGGAATACAGCAAGCCAAGAGAAAAAAAACGACACGAGGTGAGGTGGGAGAGAAGAGCAAGCCTCAAAAGACATGGGGTCTTCATCTCTACATGTCCTAGCACCTGGTACATAGGAGACACCCAACAAGTACGTGGGGAATAGGGTCACAGCCCTCACAATGCCTTCATTACATTAAGAGAGGGCAGGCAGGCAAGGAAGGGTGGCACAGCTGACAACATATAAAATGCTAGGCCCGAATAAGAGAACATTAATGGAATATAAGTAAATACCCTACATATTTTAAATGTAAAAGGTTGAAATAGTGGTATTTACTTAAAATTATTAAACGATATTACATTTATATAATGGGGCTGAAAATTGTATTTCTGAAAAATAACTTTTATTGATGTCATTACCACAAAAGTAAATACTTGCACAACAGTTAGAAAATACAGATGGGGAAGAAAAGGAAAGACAGTTGAAGAACCTATCACCCACAGAGAACCACATTCTTGTCATTTTTCTATGATGTACATTTTTCTCTACAAAAACAGGATCGTAATTTCTGTATATTTATGTTATACACTGGAAATATGCTAAATTCATTTATCTAGGTGTGCTTTTGTAAATGTCATAGGCTTTTCTACATCAACAGTCAGGTCATTTACTAATAAAGACAGTTCCACTGCTTCCTTTCTGACGTGGATGCCTTCTCTTTCTTTTTCTGGCCTTACCTCCTTGCCGAGAACTGCCAGTACAATGACATCAATGCCTTGTTTCTGATCTTAGGGACAAAGCATTTAGTCTTTCACCATTAAACAGGCGGTCAGTTGTAGGGTTTTATTGTAAATGCCCTGTGTCCTCACGTTAACGAAGTTCTGCCCTATTCTATTTGTAAAGAGTTTTTATAGGAATGGATGTTGGATTTCGTCAAATGTTTTTTTCTTTATCTACTGACATCATATGATTGTTCCTTTTCAGTTTGTTATACGGTGACTTACATTGATTCATTTTTCTGTTAAGCCAACACTGAATTCCTGGAATAAACCCCCCTGAAGGGATGATGCACTGTCCTTTTCATTTATTATGAATTTCATTTACTAAAAATTTATTAAGAATTTTTACATGTATGTTCAGGAGAGATATTGGACTACAGTTTTCTTAAGTCTTTGGTTTTAGTATTAGAGTAATGCTGGTTTCATACAATGAGTTGGAAAGAATTCTATCTTGTTCAATTTTCTGGAAATTTCAGCAAAATTCAAATAATTCACTGGTCAATCTATCTGCGCTTGTAGTTTTCCTTGAGGGAAAGTTTTTACAACAAATTAAATTTGTATTATAGATAAAGAACTATTCAGGTTATCTAATTTTTCTTGAGTGAGCTTTTGTAGTTTGTGTCTTTCAAGGAATATGTCCTTCTTCTGGTTATACGGTTTTAATTTGCTCTTTGTCCTTTTTCTCCTACTTTCTCAAGGTAGAAGCTAAAGGCACTGCATTGGGACCTTCCTTTCCTAATACAAGCATCTGGTCCTACAAATTTTTCTACATACTTCTTTAGTAGACTCCCCCAAATTTTGATATGTTGTGTTTTAATTTTCATTCTGTTCATAATACTTTGTAATTTCCCTTTTGATTTTTATTCCTACCAAGGGTTGGTTAAAGTATGGAATTTCTTCATGTGGAAATTTCCTAGATATCTTTCTGTTATTGACTGCCAATTTAACTCAATTCCACTGGGGTCAAAGAACATACATTGTCTGACTAGAATCCTTTTAAATTTATTGGGACTTGTTTTATGACCCATTCTCATTTCAATAGAATGTGTTGTTGGGTAGAGTACTCACTAAATATCAATTAGGATAAGCTGTTCAACAGTGTTGTTCAAACCATCTATGTCACTGATTTTTCTTTCTACTTGCTCAATTACTGAGAAAGGGGTGCTAAATTTCTGACTGTAAGTGTATGTCCATTTCTCTTTATAATTATTTCAATTGTTGCTTCAAGAATTTTGAAGCTGTTATTGAGTACATGAATGTTTAGGACGGTTACGTTCTCTTAATAAATCAATCTATCATTATGAAATAGTCCTCTTTATTCATGATAATATTCTTTACTCTAAAATCTACTTTGTCTAATATTTATATAGCCACTTTAAGTTTTTTTCATTACTGTAGTTAATGTTAGCATGGTATATATGAACCCATCTTTTTACTTTTAACCTATTTGTATCTTTATATTTAAAGTAGATTTCTGGTAGGGTCTTGCTTTTTTATCCAATCTGACAATGTCTGCCTTTTAATTGAGGTGTTCACACTATTTACATTTAATGTGATTACTGATGCAATTGAATTATCTTGAAATTTGTTTCCTTTCCATCCTACTTGTTCTTTGTCTTACTTACCTTTTTTTCTGCCTTCTTTTGGGTTTATCTGTACTGTTTTTTTGGTTGCATATAATCTCTTTGGTTGGCTAATGTACTGTTATATCTATTATGTTACTTTAATGACTGCTTTAGAGTTTATATATTTTTCAAGTGATATTATACTATACCAATTCATGTACAGTTTAATAATCTTATTACAAAAGTATGTTTCTTCATCCAGCCCTTTTATTTCTATTATCTTTTACCTCATAATACATTATTAATTTTGCTTTAAATATCCAATGTTTACAAGATTTAAATAACAATAAAAGTAGTTTACATTTGCCCACATAAATACCATTTCTAGTGTTCTTCATTTCTTTGTATAAATCCAGATTTCCATGATATAATTTTACTTCTTTTCACATTTCTTATAAATGCAGGTAGGCTGGTAATGAATTCTTTCACCATTTCTGTGTGTATCTGGGAAAAGTCTTTATTTCACCTTCATTTTTGAAATACATTTTCAGTGGGTACTGAATTTTAAACAACAGCTCGTTCTTTCGGTACTTAAAAGATGCTGTGCCACTATCTTCTGGTTTGGATCATTTCCTATGAGAGATAATAATGACTAGTGCCTCTCTACCTTTGCTCCTCTGGTTATTTTTCAGATTTCTCTCTTTATTGCTGGTTTTAAACCATTTCGTTATAATGTGCCTTGTAATTTCTTCATACTTCTTTTTTTTTTTTTTTTTGGATATGTGGGTAGTTCCCTGGCTGGGAATCGAACCCAGGCCACAGCACTGACAGCGCCAGCACTGAAGCCTTAAGCCACTACACCATTAGGGAACTACTCTTCATACTTCTTGTGTTGTGGGTTTGCTGAGCTTCTTAGATGTGTGCATTTACAATTTTCATCAAATTTAGAAATTTTTCAGTCATTAATTCTGTTAATCTCAGACATTATAGATTTAATTTCTGAAAGTTTTATTTTGAGCTTTTAACATCTTTCATGTCTCTATTTAACATACTGTCTTTTCTCTAGCTTCTTGAACAGATGGAATATAGTTATACTTGTTTCAATATCTCTGTGTTCACTAATTCTATCATCTATGTCATTTCTGGGTCTGTTTCTATTCATTGTCATTTTTCCTCCTTGTTATATGTCATATTTTCCTGCTTCTTTACATGTCTGGTAATTTTTGAGTAAGTGCTTACATACTGGATGTTTACCAACTGGGTTCTGGATAGTTTGTACTGCAAATATTTTGATCTTTAAAATGTATTTTGATCTTTGGTTCTTTTTGTTATATACGCCAGAACAGCATTTAGTCTAGGGCTAAATTTGCCCCTTTACAGATATAAAACTCTTCTGAGTACACAACCCAAGACCAAGAATTATGAAGTTTTCCACTCTGGCTAATCAGAATATGAAGTATTCTTGACCTTATTTAAGCTCAAGATATTGTTCCTTCTAATCTTTCCAAGGAGTTTGTTCTTCCAATTTAATATCCCTTTCCCAAAATTCAGTGACTTCAATGAAATATTATCAGGTTATTACATTAAAGCATATACATCTTACAAGTACTTCATAACAGTTTATACCCTGCTGTGTTCCAAAAGGGTGGCAAGCAGGTTGTACACAGCATTGGTAAATGCAAGTTTATGTAATTTTCAAATTACCCTTCCTCTCTTCAAAATAGCTGGTTTTGAAAATATAAACCAATCAAATCAAGCAAGCAATTAACAGTAAATAAGGAAGCTAAGTAAGAAAAGAAAGCTTCACAAAGCCAACAATTCTAAAAGGATAGTATCTATTTTTTTAAAATGTGACATGGTAAATTCCTATCTATAAAAATATTACCATGTTTTCACCAATTTTGTTCCTTCTTCCTGGGATGTCATCCCTTCTCTCCCAACTCTATACTCTTAATTTGTTTCTAACTAATACTTCAAGACTCAAGCAATCAAAAACATTCTCTTAGCGTGGATGCTGTTTTAGAACAGCATCTCAGAGCTTCCATCACATCCTCTAGCGACCAGTGACAAAAGTCTTAACCAGTGGTTCTCAACCTTCCTAATGCCGCGACCCTTTAATACAGGTCCTCATGTTGTGGTGACCCCCAACCATAAAATTATTTTCGTTGCTACTTCATAACTGTCATTTTGCTACTGTTATGAATCATAATGTAAATATATGATATGTGTTTTCCAATGGTCTTAGGCGACCCCTGTGAAAGGGTCATTCGACCCCCAAAGGGGTCATGACCCACAGGTTGAAAACCGCTGGTCTTAACTAACAATACTACTCTACAATTACTAGTTTTATTTTCTCATTCTCCTGCCATTATCTCCTTGGTAGCTAGGGAATAAGACGTATTTGTCTTTGTATATCCAGAGCCAGCCTATAAAAGTGCACAGTAGTTAACTAAGTAAACATATATTAATGGTATAACCAATCAAATAAGTACATCTTGAAGTAAAAAATGATAAAGAAGGAACAGTAAAAATAAATATTGGAGACAAGTCAATCTCAATAACTTACTTTATTAAAATAAATTTGAGTGGGGGAGGAAAATATATGTCCTTAAAAATCTTTGCTATTTGTCTTTCTGCTCAATTATTCTTCGAAAAGGTAGCCTATCCCTCCTACACAACGTAATTCAGGTAGAAGGGAACAGCAAATTATCTATCTTTATTCATAGTAAGAATATTAATGAAGTAGTAGTCAAGATGATGAAAAAATCCCACTGCTCAGACTGTGTGCCTCCTTTATTTATTTTTAAAGCATGATCTCACACCACTGTCTTCCAGGAATCAAGGTCAGCAAAGCTTGTACAACCACATTTTTGGTCAAGAACTCTCTAACCACACAGAAAGCTGCTGTCAAACTCACTGGTGTGGCCTCATTTTAACTAAGAAGTAGAAATAATATTGCTATCACCAAAACAAAGGTGAACACAAAGAGTAACACATGGAATGAAGCCACAGCATTGAAATCAACAAAAGATTGAAAGCTCACAAACAAGGATTTCCTAGAGGTTCCCCAACTCAGAGAATTTTATAAAGATACCAAATACTCAGTCTTATCCCCTGGATACTTTGATTTGGTAGGTCTAGCCCTACCCAGAAATGTTTTGTTTTAAATACCCGAGGTGAATCTGATGCAACAAATTCACTGCTCGACATCTGGAAACTTCCAGTGAGACTCGGTTCAAAGACACAAATGAGTATTAGCACAAATCCACAATAATGTGAACTTATCTAATGCTATATATTTCCAAATAGAGAAGAGCAAAAATGAAAATGATGAGAGCAATTTCATTAAACAAACTGGGTTAAATTGGAACAGACCACATTTGTAATACTCACTGAGGTATGTGTCCAATTAATGAATAACTTAAGTTTACAGAAGCAAAACTTGGTTTTCAAAAATACCTATTATGTAGAAAGAATCATCACGTTAATATCATGTGTTGATTCACTGATGCCCTGATTCATTCATTCAGCAAGTATTTACTGAGAGCCTATCTTTGTTCTGTGTGCTAAGGATAAAGCATGAACAAAACCAACCAGTGGAAACTGAGAAACCCTCAATGTACTTACTTGCAGTCAATGGTTTACAAACTTTTTAGATGTAGACAAGGCACAAAGAGGTAAAGCTAGAAGACCCTTTCTCTATTGTTTGAGGGGGAGAGGCTCTTTTTCCTGGAAGGGAACAGGAACACTTTGTTTCAAGGTACTGACAGATAGGAGGAGTGGGGGTTAGTATACTTGGGTACCTATTATTGTTAAGGGTAAGGGGTTCTCTTCTTGAATTAGGACAGCCACTAGCAATTAAACACCAAACAAAGGGGAAAGGAAAAGGGTAAGTTACAGTAAGCCAGGGAGAAAAAAGGGGATGAACACAGTGCATTCTAGACGAGGCTGCGTGAAGGACAGGCAAGGAATTCGAAAACAGTTACCATGAAGTCCACAGTCCAAGATCACACACCGCTGTATTAAGTTTCAGCATCAATGTGCTGTCATATTTACCTACTTCACATTTTATCAAGGAAAAGCAAATCCTTTACCTATGTTTTCTTCCTACACCTTTGACAGGAATAAGCAAAACGATCAATGTATCTCTAAGGGGCCAGGTATGTAATAACGCTAAAACCAGTCAAATTTCTACACATCTTTTTATTTAGTGTAAATTTCAGTGATTTTGTTTTTATCTACTCCTCTGTCGTAAGTGTCTAGAAAAAGTTTTCAATAAACATTGGATGGGTGGATGAATGGACGGACGGATGAACAGATAGAAGGAAGGAGCAAGTCCACAGAGACACAGAAGCCAAAAGGAAGCAGGCAAAGCCTCTTCTGGCTGATCTCCTTGCCCTATGGGTTCACAATCTCAGGAGCCAGTGGTAGGAATGCCTAGGGCTGACCCACAAACTCAGAGAACGTGGGCAACTGGCATTTGCTACCTAAGAAAAAAAAGGCTAGAGAAAGTCCAAAGGATAGTGTCTAAGACAAAGGCAGGTAAGAACAAGATAGATCAACTATGCGCAAGCCAGATTGATTACTAAGAACTTAGGGATGACCAAAATGTAAGGGGGGGCAGTTTTTATGGGGTCCCTGTGGCCTGTCCAGGCTCAGCTGGTAGAGCAATCATGGGTGCCAAGATATGACAGATCATTTTTAATTCTGAAGACTTTAAAAAGGGAAAAACTTTTAGTATACTCGCATCTCAATTGCAATTGTATTGAGTATAGCCCTCAGGCATGTTTGTCTTTGTGCATCCCTGAGCCCTAAGACACCTAAGGGAGATAACAGAGATGAGGAAGAGCCAACAAAGGGCACTGCTGAGGGAAGGGGAGGGGGAGGGAACGGTGACCCAGGGCTAAGTAAACAAAGTGTTTCAAAAAGGAGAATATAAGCAACTGTGTCAAATGTCACTGACATCTGCGTAAGTGGTGACCTTGACTGAGGCACTGCATGCCTGAAGTCAGTGCAAGCAAGAACAGCAGGAAAGAAAGTAGAGAGCAAGTACAGATAATGCTTTAGGGAGTTTGCTATTGAGGAGGAGCAGCAAAAAGATACTCAGAGAGAAATGTGAGATTAAGAACAAATTTTTGCTAGTTACTTTTTGTTTTAAAGATGGCAGCCATCATAGCATGTTGTACGCTGATGGGGATAATCATGTCGAAAAGAAATGGAACAACTGGATGCAATGCTATTTCACTTATAGTGGAATCTAAAGAACAAAATAAACAACAACAAAAACACATAAATACAGAGACTGTTTTGATGGTTGCCTGATGTGGGGGAGGTGGGGCAGAAATGAGGAAGGGAATAAGAAGTACAAATTGGTAGTAGAAAATAGTCATGGGGACAGAAAGTAGCATAGAGAACATAGTCAATACTACGGAAATAACTATGCATAGTCAGGTAGGTACTCGGCTAATCAGGGGGATCACTTTTAAATTATAAAAATATCTAATCACTATGCTACACACCTAAAATTAATATGAAATAATACTGAACGTCAACTCTAATTGAAAAATTTTAAAAGTGGGATGAAGGAGAATGAAGAGGTTCAAATTCTCATGTATAAAACAAGTAAGTGAGGGGGGTATAATATAAGCATGGGGAATATAGTCAATAATATTATGACAACCTGATACAGTGTCAGATGTTGGCTGGACTTACGGTGATCACTTCTCTAGGTATATAAATGTTGAATAACTATGGTGTATACCTGAAACTAATACAATATTGTATGTTAGCTATATTTTAATAAAAAGCTTTAAAAAGAAAAAGAAATGGAATAACTGAAATGGAACAATTGCTAGGGTGATGTCCATGAGCTGGTGAGAAGGCACAGGACCTGGTGCTACTGGAAGGGCTGATCACAGAGAAGTGAAGAGTCTCTCCATGTAAATGAAGGAAAGAACTGATGGGGTGCATATGCACTTACGTTAGTACGAGTGGAGGTAGAAACACATAGAAATTCTTAGTGAAACAGAAAAACATCACTCGTCACAGACTGAGAGTAAGGAAGGGAAAAAAAGAGTTGTAACTTTAAGAATTAGAAAGTAAATTATAATCATCCAAACAAGTAGGAATGAATAGACTAGAGAAAGGTAGTAGGATTTCCAGTCGTCACTAAGGGCTCACATAGGGCAGTGGTCATGACTTTAAATGAAAAATTCTGTAAACCTATAGTATAAAAACAGGGCCGAAATGCCACAGCATGTTGAACATCTAGACAGATGGGAACCACACACCAAATACAGGGATACTTCAATATATAGATGACTTTAAAATAACTCATACAGACCCCTTGTCCCAACTAATCATGGCAGGGCCTATTCGGTTGTGGTGGTCTATGCTTCCCTACTCTCTAACCTGTCACCTACCCTATAGGAGAACTCCACATCGTCCCAGGCTCCCACCTGTGCCTTTACTGGAGCTACCACCATGCAAGGTGTAAGAAAACCTATTTCTACAATCAGGGCAGAAAGCATTTGAGGGAACGAAGAGAAATTATAGTGAGACAGGGAGGAGAACCTCTTGTACAGTGCACAGCTCCTTTGCCATTACTTCCCAGATCCAATGACATTTAAAGGTCTTTCAAGCAGTAGAAAAGGCTGAGAAGACTAGAAGGTAGCTTCTACTGGGCAACATTTAATAAATGTAAGTAGGTTCAGAAACCCTTAAGGAAAGGGCCCAAAGAATTAAGAAATAAATTTAAAAAAATAGATGGACTATCTATTCCAGGTTTAAGATATAAGCAATGCCAGATTGTAAATTATTTCAAACAGTTTGTACTGGTTTAAAATGAAGAACAAATTTTTTCACCTTAACTTTATAATAAATATTCAGATTTAAAAGATACCTAGCAGTAATATTTGTTCTACATCAAGATTCACCAGTAAACATTTCTAAATCTTAGCATTAGAATAATAATATCATACTCTTAAGTCCATGTTTTAAATTTGGTATACATTCATCAAAATTTTACAAATAGAACTCAAAAATCAAACATTATGTTTTAAATGATTAACTGCAAAATGGAAGCTGTCCTCAATGTTGTTTATCAAGCAATTTTTCCTCAAGTTTGTACTTTTCAAACAAAATCTTAAGAATCTTTTAACATAAAAACAAAAAGAACTTAAATACCAACAAAAGTTAGGAGATAATTATATTCCAGACGTGGGGTAGAGGTTAAAGACCTGAAGGAAATAAAGACACAAAAGAACCCCCAAAATAATGTAAAGCCTGCCTTAATTTACATATGACATTGTTTCCCTCCCCTACAAGAAGATAACTGAATAATATATACCAAAACTTTAATTAAATGTGAAATAAGTGGGAAAAGAAACAAGTGCATATAAATCAGCCCGCAACTAAATACTGAAAACATTCTTTTCTTGTAGGTTACTCGTGTTAAACTACAGCCCATGTGAAGAGTTAACAGAAAATTCAATCATTAGTGGGACTTAGAAAAAATTCAAATATTATAATTTAAATAGAAGCCATTCTCTAAATGAACGTAATTTAGCATTAACAGTGAATAAATTAGGCCTTTAGAGGTAATTTTAAAATAATCTAACTAAATTAGAGTTTTGGATGTTACTCAAGAAATTATAACATGTGAATGGAGCTGGTATAAATACTTGCAGACTTTTAGAATTCCACTGAAGTTCTATGCAAATATATGCGAAAATTTAATTTCCCCACATCTACTTCCTTTTTATTTCTTACCTATCCATTTTGACTTCTTTAAAATCCAGTGTGTCAAACTCAGCACAGTTTTTTTCGATCATGGCACTTTCGATTGCTTCATTAAATACGTGCATGCACTCAACTTATATAAGTATAGACAACTGGTTTCCCAAATGCAAAATCCCTTCTCACCTGTCTCTGATGATCCAGGTCTGCTTTATTACCAATTAAAATCATTGGAAATTCATCACGATCCTTTACTCTGAGAATTTGTCTTTGAAATTTATAGATTTCTTCAAAACTAAAAACACAAAAAACAAATTAATCAATTTGGCTAAGCATCGGCACATCCCATACCCTGTTTAATACTCTTAGGACTTTTCCTGTTTCTATTAAAACAAGAAAATACAAATTCAATACAGTGGTGATCTCGACATGAATAGTAGATGTACATTTTAATGCTAGTACAAACCTGCCTCTATCTGTGACTGAAAACACCAACAGGAAACCCTCGCCGGTCCTCATGTACTGCTCTCTCATAGCTCCGAACTCTTCTTGTCCCGCTGTATCCAGAACTGAAGAAAAAACAACACATGGAATTGGGTCTGTGTTTTCATTTCGTAAATGGCTTCCCCACAAGGGCAGGCCCAGTTAATGTGGGTCTGTTAGAGCAAGCCAGACTTGGTGTAATGAACAAATGGCATTCTGCTCTTAATACTTTATTCGCAATACTAAAGACAAATATATTCTAATGGCAGATAGTTTCAGAGTTACATTCATCAGTACAGGTTGATTTTACAGTAGAATACATTAGCATACTAATTAAAAGGTTAAAAATATCAAATGAATCTAGGCAGATGGAGTCAGATATAACCTCTGAAGTCATTTGGATGTTTTATCTCCTCCAGTGAAAGAACTAAAAAAGATATCTGTAATATCAAAAAGAAATTTTAGTCTACCCCTCAAATACCACACTTAAAATGCAGGGACCAATATATTTCTTGACCTCTGTGAATGAAAAACTTGTACAAGTTAAAAGAATAGGGCTTTCTTTTGTGGAGAGATGAAATGTTTGCCAGGCATAAAACACTTATTTGCTAAAGCCTCTGTGCTACAAATTCTAAGCAAGTTAACAAATATTGAAGCTCTTCTTTATTTACTTCACCCATTTTAAGCTTCACCAAAATTCAGTGACAAGAAAAAAGTCCTTAGATGTTCTAAATTAAAATTACAGCAGTGGTGAGAAAAAGAGATCAAACTAAAGTTAGCCTGGTATAGCTGTGGACCAGCTCTGACAAAAGATTGCTCACATTCCTGTACATCTGTTGGAATTTAGGATTAACTTCCAGGTGGTTATTTTTCTCTGTCATCCAAAAGAGAACAGCCAGGCACCACAGAACCCCACAAGCCTCTGCTTCTTATTTCCATATGTACTTTGTAATTTGCTGCCCACAGCTCATCCACAGGCACTGACACTTCTTCCTTGTGGACTAGGCAGCCCCTATCTAGCCCAGCTCCACCCTCCTCCATCCTGTTTTCCTAGAACTGATGTAAATCCTTTCAGAATGGCTTACATCTCTCCCCACCCCCCCCACCCCACCCCCACCCCGCCCACACACACACACTGACATATAAAAATGCTTGCAGAACTCCAGGACGAGGGATATGCTAGTCTTTCCTACCTAGCCATGCTGCTGGTGGTTTAGACTCCGTGCCCTGAGATGTGTCTTCTCTTTTTGCTAGCAATGGGTTAATAAACTCTTTCTTTTAAAAAGACTTCCAGCAGTGGAAGTTAAAATGTTTTTTGTTTAACAGCAGGAAGAGTTAAAATCTCGTGTTTTTTTCCCAAATGTCCCAATAAATGCAACTTCAACAAGTTACAATGGCAATGCTAGTTTCACCAGAACAAGATTAATCCAATTACTGTTTTACATTTTATTTACGGAGGAATATCTAAATTGCCTAATGTGCAGATTTATCAATCAAAACTAATTTGAGAGATGGTCTCATCATATTCAAGATCACCTAACTATATTTAACCTAGAAAAACATCAAAGCTTAGTTTTTTAAAATATGATTATGTGAACTATCAAATAAGGGAAGATTACTTACTATCTAGCCGGGCTGCTCTGTCATCTATCACGCACTGCTTTGTGTAGGAATCCTCGATGGTTGGATCATAGTCCGTTACAAAATAAGACTGTAAGAAAAATTACCTTATTTTAAATTTTATGTTTATTTGCCTAGTCAAGTACTAATGTAACTTTATCAAATCCCACATATCCAGAAATAATAAAAATATTTTCATTTTATTAAGGTTTATCCTACTATGTCAATTCCCCCATTAAATGAAGTCTATTCAGAGCAGCTTCCATGAAAGAAACTAAGTACCTCAGAATTTCCAAACTGAAATATGTAAAAGGTCGATTGCAGGTTTTTTCCAAAATTCACTTATATATACCTAAAAATCTAGATCTCAAGAAACCTAGGGAAATGCCGTAAGTTGTAATTCAGGTCCATTAGCATCAGTCCTAAGAACAAAGCACTTTGAACGAAACGGTGACAACAAAAACAGGCCTGGAAGAGTCCACGTCCCTTCTTTCCCCCTCTTCTCTCACACCTGTCTTAGTTCCTTCAGCTGCCCTGTATATTATAAGGAACACAATTTCAGGACTTTTTCATTTGCAGGGATCTCAAACCTATTCTTTCATTGATATTTTTGTTGGGTTTTTTATCTTCATTTCTATTTCCCTCTTCCCAACTATTATCTTCTGACATCATGAGAAGAAAGGACAGTTCAGCTAACACAGTAAGAAGGGAAGAATCTTAGTGAACCATGTAAATGTTGTGTATTACATTTCCAATTTAAAAAAACAACAAGGTTTTAAAAGGAAACAGCAACAACAAGAATCTGAGAGAGAACTTATTTCCCCCTTCTTACAAAAGGGCACTAACTAGGACACTGAAGTCATCCTTTAGTTCTGAGTGCCTCCTTGGCCTTCTCTCTTGACTTCGTCAAAGCCTAACATTACAAAACCTGAGGGATGACTTGGAGGAAGGCAGCTTAATGCTAAGAACCTACGCTAAAGGTGTTCAGCCATTCTTTAGGTAAGGGTTCCCGGCAGCCTAACCTGCTTGGTTCCAGGGACACAGTATGCTTGTGACAACCCCTGGCACAGTGACCTATGCAAACACCAGAAAGCTATTCAGAAGCAGGCATCCTGAACAGGATAGTAAGAAACCTCTGGTTTGGGAAGGGCAGGTTGGAAAGGGAGAGACTTATTGATCTCTTTGCTACCATGACTTTACATATTTATTTTATTATTGAACGACACTTTCCACATTTATTTTTTAAGATTAACTTTAATCAAAGAGTTCAGTATCCATAATCCTATTTCTCTTTTGATGTTTTCACTTAAATGCATGACTTATCAAACAAAGTCTGTAAAAGAAACATTTACCAACAGAAGCAGCTTTGAGTAGAAAACCATTCCCATCACCACCCCACCCGGATTTAAAAATAAACAGATTATCAAAACAATCCTGAATTTACTTTTTGGCACCCACACCTTTCCAAAAAGCAAACACAACTGGCAACAATATTCTTTGTACCCACAACTCTAAGAGGGCTGTCCAGAAAAAAAATCCAGTCATAAATACCTCTATTTTTCCTATTACATGCCTGGATATTCTCCAGACAGCCTTTGTAAACAATTTAAAACTGCAGTCTTTCAACAAGCAACTTGGATCAGGCATGCTGTTTATATCTTTTTAAGAAGAGTTTCCTGAAAAATGTTTCCCCACAGCAATCTAATACCTCTTGTCATGCTTTCACCTTGTAAAACCTGAATTTCACTGAGTATGCCTAGTTTATGCCTAAATATGCTAAAATGTGCCTCAATGTCCCTCCCACTTTGCCTGAAAATATAATAAACAAATACTAAATGATATTTTTTCAAACATCCAAGTCATGTATAACAGAATTTTTTCAACGTGGCAGGGTTTTGCGGTTTTTTGGCACTGTGAGACCAAATTAAGACATTAACAGTTATAGAAGACAGTTTAAGCCACTTTGATGGCCATTAAAATAAACTGTTTTTCCTTTTAGTGGCTATAAAAGTTTCATATTTCTTTGGACGTCTTAGCTCTTGAAATATAATCTTAATATAAGAATGTTGTCACTTTGTTAACACGGGCAAGATGCTAACACAGGCAAGACAAATTAATTGTTGGAATTTCTGGATTCACATTTAGGTCCACATTTTATCTTCATTGTATCCTGTTTTCACAATCTGTCTGTAGAGCCCATGCCCTTCTTGCCACATGAAGATTTTGAAGAGTTACCCCCAGTTAAAAAAATCTTCCTTTTTCATAAAGACTCATCCTACCGAACATCACTCCAGGCCTGACTGCCACAGAATCAAAGACTCCTTTCCCACTCCTAATTCTAATAATAAGAACATTCATCGTGTGCATGTAATAAATATAATCGTCACCTCCCACCACAAAGACATAAAACAGTTTTGTTACTTAAACATGGGTACCAGATATTTGAGGTAGCCGATCACCAACAAGAAATTGGGCTCTGGTGATGGGCAGTCGTGGACTAAATTCTAACTCTGCTACTTTCTAGCCGCGGAACCTGAAGCAAATTACTTCACCTTTCTAACTTTTACCATCTGTAAGACAGGATAGTAACAAAATTTGGTGGAGCAGATAAAATGAAGAAATGCACATAAAATGCCAAGGCATGCTGATAATAATCATTAACCATAATAATCACGGTATTATTTTTGTCACACGGTTGGACGGTATGAACTAGTGTTTCTATTCAAGTATAAAGAGTTGCTATCCCAAGGAACAACTGTAATAATTCCAATCCTGGTTATACCACAGACCAACCATAGGAGACTTGGTACCCAAAATGTTGTTTATCAAGATAAAAGCTCCCCATCTGGGGTTCTGGAAATATTTCCGGATCTGAGCTATAATTGCACAGGAATATACATATGTAAAAATTCATCAAGCTGTATGCACTTTTTTGGTAGATACAAATTATACTTCCATAAATTACATAAATTAATGGTTTTATTAAATGGTTCCTTTGTTGCTTATAGGATTCTTTATTTACACGGTATGCAAAGCCTTCAAGTTTGACCTGTGCTGTTCACCAAAGGTATCCTTCACTACCTGAAATCCTTCAGCCAACTGTTGTTGCTCTTGATTTCATTCATAAAGCATCACAGGGACAAGGTCCCTATTTTCAGAGCCCACTGCTTTTTGCACAACATCCAGTAATTGTGCTGTGACTGGGGACGGGGGAAATGTGTTGGCCAAAGAACAGGAACAGCATGAAATGCCAATACTATGCCTGTTCTGAAGGCAACAAAATTTAAGGGGTTAAATCTGCAGTCATGCCTAGGATATAAATGTACATTCATTTATAAACATAGAGCCCCTACAATTTGCCAGAAAACAGTCTGTCCCCTGAATCTGAAAAAAGTTACCAATTACAGTACAGAAATATTCTACAGAGGTTGCCAAAAAATGCATACTCATTTTAAGAAAGGAGAAAATTGTATTAATACTCAATATATATCAGTAACAAAAGATGAATGCCAGTCATGTTTGACTTCTGCAATTATAAGAGGTGCTCACAGTGGTCACCATCAGTGTCCAGAAATACAGATAATATCTCTTAAAATGTGTAGACAATTTTGGGCACCCCTGGTATAGCAGAAAGCAAGAAAAAGACAAGCACAGCATCGCACTGGGAAAGACAGCAGAGGTTCAGCCAAGAATAGGAAAGGAGAATGGACTGAAGAGTTCAGAACACACTGAAGGAGGGTAGGGGGAATAATGTGCTTTTTTAGCATCACAAGAACGGATGCATGGAGAAGAATCCTAGCCAGAAAGAAAGGGAATGCCTCTTTGAAAGGGCGGGACACCTCCCAGGCAGTAAGAAGGGCAAATGGACCTAAGACGCTTTAAGACTAGTGTGAGTTGTGGAGAACAGTTTGGGATTGAGGAAGGTCTCCATTCAGACAGGGACATCTGCTGTCCCTGGTAAAACCTGGTCTGCGTAAGGGTGTCAGAGGCCCAGGAATGTTATTTAGGATTATATGTCACAGACTGCACGAGAGCTCTGCTTGGCTAAGAGAATCACCAGCTCACTACCTTCCCACTGCAAAAAAAACGCTGCCTTAAGAAAGAAAAACAAGGGGGGAAGGAATGAGAACGAGCTGGTAAAACTTCTGCATTTTGAGGGTAAGAGTGACAATCCACTTTCCCCTGTCACCTACTACTGATGAAAGTGCAGTTCCCGAGCACTGCCACAGAGTGGTGCCTGGTCTACACACTGGGGCGGGGAATCTCTTAGAGATTCTGGGAAACAAGTGAACCCAGCACACTAATTAAGTCCACTACCCTTGCACACAAAAAGGACAGGAGTCTAGATCTCAGGTGCCACCGGAAAGTTGCATGCTAAGGTAAACAGCGCATTTCTGAGCACAGCACCATTTTCAGGAGAGTCTCAGGAGCTCTCTACAAACACGGGTGCAGAGAGGGGAGGTCCGTGGGAGAGCAGAGAAGGAAATTAGATGAAACCATGTAGGAAAACCCTGAGCACTACTGAATCTGGGTAATGTGTATATGAGTGTATATTATACTATTCTCTCTCCTTTTGCATATTTTGACAATTTTCATATGAAAAAATTTTAATCAGCTGGTAGCACATAGTTACTATAAAAAGCGTTAAATCAAGGGAAGAAGATAACGGGTGTTTTTTACTCTGAGCTTTCACCTCACTCTACTGACTCAAGACTAACTCACCTAGAAGCCTGTCTCTTTTTTTCATGATCAGAATAGTTTCCACTTTTCGTTGTATTTTATTTTACTTGTATTGTCCATCCTTTCCCTGACTCAATGAGAATATAACTCTAGGAGGACAGAGATTTTTGTCAGAGATAGAGTGACTTGTGCTTAAACAGCAAATCATTGGCGGCTCCAGCAGTAAAACCCACGTTTCCAGGCGCTTCGGCCAACGCTCCTTTGCCTCAGTTGCTCTGCCTTCCTGGGGTCCAAGCACTCACTCATCCTCCATACTCGCTCACACGGCTCACATAAAGAAAGAAAACAGCCTCGATCACAATAACAGCGTCTTCCTTTATTTAATGTAGCGTTTACCAGGTGAGTGTTTATAACATTAAATGTTATTATGTAATACATACGATATTTTCCCAATGAATTTTCACAACGAGGCTCTCTCTGGAGCTGGAGGAGGGGGGAGAGGTTAAGGGAGCTGAAAACTTTCTCACGAGGGCCTGTGGGGTTCTCGGAAGAGTCCCTAAGAGGGACCCTCCAGTGCATTCCCAAAACTTGAGTGAGACCTGGCCGTTTACACCTCCCGCCCTTAATCCTCAAAGTTTCCATGGGCACCCCTTCCTGGTGGGCTCCACCTTCTAGGTGGCCACGCACGGCATTCCACGTTAGAAGGCTTCAAGCTGGTTCAAAGCTCAGGGAACGAACACTACTGACTTTTGAAGTCCGGACTGCTTGCACAGCCCTGTTTCTCTCTGCTCTGCTATCGATCCACATTCACATACCAATCCTCATGCTCCCCAAACACAAGGAATACATGTCAAGTTCTCAGAATGATTCTGTTAGAGCTTTGCCCATCGCCTGGCTACGTGTGGAGGCAGGAAAGGACACAGAACACCAACACTCTAACAGCTCTCTCCAAAAACAGAAATCCTCATTTCAGAACTCCTACCTCTCCACACTTTTATTTCTTGGAAATAAGGTATGAGCTAAATGTGCAAAACCAATTTAAGGATACCTTCTATGCATGTTCTTGGAACAGGAGGGTAACTTGGCAACTATTACTTTATTCTCAACCCTTTGGGCTTCAAGAGAAACTAAAAAAGGGTAGAGTTCCAGTTCAAATCCAGTTATATTTGTCCAAATTGATTTTACGTGTCCAAGGCCTAGCTCATGCTTTTTAGCACTTCCTCGGGGCAAGGTACCTTGCACATGTTAGAACTCAAAACACTGGCAGCTGGAAAACCCAGTATTATGAAGACCGTAATGGGGAGTTAGGAATTAATTTCCCAGAGCACAACAGACCTGGTGAGCTCTCAGTAGCCTGGATTTGCTAAAACAAGAGCAGCACGAATTCCTCTGGTAACACTAGAAACGCCTGCAGCACGTTCAGGCAGCTGTGCGGCAGAGCCGGGATCTTCCGGGTGTCCCTTTTTAACAGCAGCTGTCAAGTCACAGAGAATCTTTGTTCCCTGCAACACCCTCTCTTATTTTTATATCAAATGTTTCCAATATGCTTGATATTCCTTCACTCAAGTACTTATTTTTTCATGACTGAAATTAGTTATTTCATTTAATCTAACATGGATAATTACAGAGATCTCCATAATTTACCCTCCAGCACTCTAAGGCAGAATAATAAAAGCTACACTCAGTACAGTAATGCTTGTAGTGCCTTTTTGACAAAAGTTAGGCCTTATTTGGCTCCTGTGCAATCTCAGCAATGACACGCGCACCTCATGTAAAATGTTTGGCTGCAAATCAATGGGCCTGGTATGCAACAAGAAGAACAATACAAAGTCAACTTACAAACGTTTGCTTCTAAGTCAGTTATATGGTGTGCGTTTTCCCAGGGGAGAAAAAAATCTGTCTTTAGGTCCATGGGCCAGACCACAAAAGTTACCACTGAAATATGGTGGTGAGCCAGCACTAACCCTGAGTTCTAACTTCTGAAGCAGAGTCAACTGGCTCAAGAAGAAATGAGAAGAGGATTTTGTTTCCTTTCCCAGAATACAGGTCCAGCCCTACACTATACTTACAAGGACGAGAGACCTGTCCACCCCAGCCTCCTCAGCCTGCATTAACTGCCCACTATAAGTTACACTCTTGTCGTTCCTTTAGGCTCCTTCTGAATACTTTCTAGGTACAAAAACCACTGACCTCTCTCCCCACTGTTCCTTTCACTCTCAAATGAAAGCTAACAACTCCCTCAGGAAAGCTAGATCTCATCCAGAGGCATGAAGTGGAAAATTATCAGGACAAATTAGAGCACACTGCAATATAAGACAGCTCACCACAAACCTTGAAACAATGCCTGCTCTTCTAAAAAGCCAAGTTCCAACCCAAAGTGAATCTTTAGCAACATTTTTAGCACAGGTGAGAAAAAAAAAGCTTCAGACTATGAAGGGAAAATTAGTCAGGAGGTAAACCACCATTTCATGTCAGCTTGCCAAAAAGAGCTTTAGCTTATTCTTCACAGCTTTTATCCTTCTAAACCAAAAGGTTTTAAAAGTAAAGAAGAAGAAAGAAAGTTCTCCTCTTCTTTGTCCTCTCTCCATAACCCTGCCACGGCCAATAATAATCAACCTACTGGGTAAATAAGATCACACCAAAAATTTTAGCTCGCAATACCGGTGGAGTGATTCTGAAAACAGTCAACAAGAGGAAAGGGGCCCTCCCATGGTTACAGCCACTATTCACACACACAGACCCTTCACAGGTACAACAAGCCTGACTCAGGGGCTGCCTACATAACTACATAATCATTCACTATGCTTACTTTCGTACAAACCCTTTGTAGGTAAGACAAGCCTGACTCCAGGGCTGCCTATGTAACTAATATTCATCCTTTAGTGTTGACATAATATTTAGAAAACATTAAGCAACAATAAGCCAGTGGCCTCTATCATGTAGCATGAAGTTTATTTCCCTTCATTGACTTTAACAGTATTTGTTTGCTCTCATCTCCCAATTACTGCAGTCTTATTAACAACATATAACATATAAAGCCTAAACGAAAATTTAAGGATAAGAATTAAGATTTTTTTTAAAAGCAGAATGATAACTGGCACAGACGGAAGTAACAGATAAACAGAAAAGGCCATGTAAGCCTAACGGTGTATAATATGTGGACAATAAATATCTCACACCACCCCCATGGGAAATTTGAGTAAATTTCATGGCATTCCCTCTTTCACGCCAAAGCGCAAGTCTTTGTGCCTATCGGTTTTGCCTTAACTGAACCTTGCACTCCTAAGCAATCTTCATATCCACCCCATCCTTTCCATCCCTATAGCTACTACCTTAGTTAAGTTAGCCTTCCCTACCTCCTCATGTGGACCACAGATGCCTAAACATAATGCTGGCCTCCGTGGGACACAGGTGGAAAAGACAGCCTGGACCTCTAGGGGCACACAATGTCCAGGTTTAACCTGTGTCCTAGCTGTGTATCATTCCTCTCCATACCAAGGTCCTCCTCACACTGGGATCCCCTAGATCCTCTTTGCAGACTCAGTCTTACATACAGAGGGTACCAAAAAAACATATACACATTTTAAGAAAGGAAAACACTGTTTTAAAATTGTAATACTCAAAATATACTGATAGCAAATGAATACAAGTCACATTTGACTTCTGCAATTACAAGAGGTGCTGAAAGTGGTTACCATCAGTATTTATGTAATACATAGATAACATCTCTTAAAATATATATAAAAATTTTTGGCACCCCGGTACAGGCCTCAGGGTGAATACTTACTCCAGGAAGAAAGCAATTTCAACCACTACAAGATCAACATTCAGAGTTTCAGTATAGCTAGCATTGTTATTCGCCTGACCTTGGCATGATACTACAACGCTGAAAACTCCTTCTGTTTTAGTTCCAAACTCCAGTATCACCATTACTCCTCCCCCTTCCCAAGGACTTTTCCAATCAACAGATGTCCCAGGTCTTACAATTCAGCTTCTTTTTACTGATAATCTGCTAAGTAATCCAGGCCATTCTAGAAACAGAGCCTCATCTTTTGATGTGTTTTTAAGAGCATTATTGGGATATAATTAATATACCATAAAATTCACCCATTTAAAGTAAACTATTCAATGGATTTTAGTAATTCACAAAGTTGCGCAACCATCACCACTATCCAATTCCAGAATATCTGCATCACCCCAAAAAGGAATTCCATACCCCCTAGCAGTCACTTACCGTGTCCCCCATCCCTCTCATCCCTAGGGACACAAAACTACAA
Source organism: Lyroderma lyra (assembly GCA_004026885.1). Lineage (NCBI taxonomy): Eukaryota > Metazoa > Chordata > Mammalia > Chiroptera > Megadermatidae > Lyroderma > Lyroderma lyra. The sequence continues at coordinate 82,547 of PVJL010005408.1, read as the reverse complement.
TCTACTTTCTGTCTCTACAGTCTTGTCTATTTTGAACACTTCATATAAATGAAATTACACAGCGAGGTCTTTTGTGACTGGCTTCTTTCACTCAGCATAATGTTTTTCAATGTTTATCCATATTGTACCATGTATCACTACTTCATTACTCGTTCCTTTTTATGACATACCATTGTGTGAAAATACCATACTACATTTATCCATTCATTGGATATTTGGGGTGATTTTACAGTTTGGCTATTGTGAACAATGCTGCCATGAACATTTACGTACAGCCTTTTGTGTAAACGCGTGTTTTCATTTTCTTTTGGGTGTATATACCTTGCAGCGGAATTGCAGGATCACAGGGTAACACTACATTTAACTTTTGGGGGGAAATGCCAGACAGTTTTCCAAAGTAGCTGCGTCATTTTACATTCCCATCAGCAGTGTTGGAGGGTTCTGATTTCTCAATATTCTCACCAACACTTGTATCTGAACATCTGCCTTTTTGATTCCAGCCATTCTAGTGGGTAATAAAGTAATACCTCCTTGCAGTTTTGACTGGCATTTCCCTAATGGAATGCTGAGCATCTTTTCACATGTTTATTGGTCATCTGTATACCTTCTTTGGAGAAATCTTTGCCCACTTTTAAAGTGAGCTGTCTTATTTTATTACTGTTGAATGTAAGAATTCCTTATATATTCTGGATACAAATCCCTTATCAGATATATGACTTGCAAGTATTTTTCTCCCACAGTCCCATTATTTTAAAATCTTCCTATGATAAATTAGTACACAGTTCCTAAATGACAACTCTTGGCCAAAGTCCTGTTAGCCACCAACAATCTGCCATAATTCTAACTTCCATATACCCAGATTTGTAGGTAGCATCTGCTCCTGTACTCCATCAACCAGTTGTACTATCCTCCCGTATGTGGTGGACCTACTGTACCCAATGACAGTCACCATTTTTCCTGAGTGGGTCCTTCCCCTGAACAGCCAGCTGGTAGGCACCATCTGTCCTGTGTTACACTGGCCCACACATGGCCAAATTTGAACCTTACTGGTCTGGTGAGCACCACTTGCTCCACTCTGCTGACTCACTGTGACCTAACCCCACCCAACTCTACCAATGCCAGAGGCACTTTCTCCAGTGAACAGCCAGCCTTGCCAGCATTGCCATCTTTCTTAGAAAACTATCAAAATCCACAGGCCCCAGGGGGGCAGCAACCAGCAGCACTGCTGTACTATGACACTTTTGCTGAGTAGCTCCAGGCACGGCACTGATACCAAACCAGAATCTACAGGAGCACTCCACGCAGGTAACCAGGGAGACTTGCCAGGGCCCCACAGGGTACCTACTACATAAGGCTATCTAGATCTACTTAATAGAAACAAACACCGAAAGGCATTCAAAATGAGGAAACAAAGATATACACCTCAAATAAAAGAACAACAAAAAATTCCAGAAAAAGAACTAAACAAGGAGGCAAGCAACCCATCAGATACAGAGCTCAAAACAATGGTTATAAGAATGCTCAAGGAACTTAATGAAAACTTCAAAAGAGAGATAACAAGCATAAAGAAGGACACAGAAACCATAAAAAAGAAAAGAATACAATAACTGAAATGAAGAATACTATAATTGAAATAAAGAATGCAATAGAAGAAACCACCAGCAAACTAGATGGAGGAAAGGACTGAATCAGCAATTTGAAAGACAAGGAAGCAGAAAAGATCCAATCAGAACAGCAAAAAGAAAAATGAATCCCAAAGAATGAGGACATAGTTTAAGGGGCCTCTGGGATAACATCAAGCATAACAACATTCACATCATAAGAATACCAGAAGAGAAAAAGCAAGGAATTGAGAACCTATTTAAAGAAATAATGACTGAAACTTCCCCAAGCTGGTGAAGGCAATAGGCATACAAGCCGAGGAAGCACAGAGAATCACAAACAAGGTGAACCCAAATAGGCCCACACTAAGACAAATTATAATTAAAATGCCAAAGTTTAAAGACAAAGAGGGAATCCTAAAAGCAGCAAGGGAAAAGCAACTAGTACCTTATAAGAAAGCTCTCATAAGACTCAGCTGATTTCTCAACAGAAACTTTGCAAGCCAGAAGGGAGTGGCAGAAAATATTTAACATGATAAAAATCAAGCACCTACAACCAAGATTACTCTGTCCAGCCAGGCTATGATTCAAAATTGAAGGACAAATAAAGAGCTTCTCAGACAAGCAAAAGCTAAAGGAGTTCATCACCACCAAACCAGAATTGCAAGGAATGTTAGAAGGACTATTTTAAGATGGGGGGAGGGGGAACATATTTATGAATAATAAAGAACATTTAAAAAACAAGATGTGGTACACAGTGGAATATTACTCAGTCATTTAAAAAAAAAAAAAAAAAACCACAATGAAATCTTGCCATCTGCAACAATCCAGTTGGACCTAGCAGGTATCTGCTGAGTGTAGTGAGCCAGACAAAGAAAAACAAATGTCACAGGATTTTACTTGTTTGTGGAATGTGAAGAACAAAATAAACAAAACAGAAATAGACTCATAGATACAGAGAACATTTTGATGGTTGTTGGATGGGAAGTGGGTTGGTTGGGTGGATTAAAAAGGGGAAGAGATTAAGAAGTAGAAATTTATAGTCACAGGGATATAGAGTACTACCTGGGGCATACAGTCAATACACATTGTAACAACTATGCATGGTGTCAGATGGGTACCAGATTCAACCAAGGTTATGACTTTGTAGATTATATAAATGACTCATCACTATGTTGTACACCTGAAGCTAATATTGTATGTCAAATGTAAAGAAAGAAAGAAAGATCAAAAGAGAAAAAAAGGCATGTGCAAGGTCATTCATTATTGAATTATTTTTAATTTAAAAGACTGGAAACAACTTTAAATGTCCTTCAGTCAATAACTGGTTAAACTGTGAAACATTCATTCAGTATGAATACAACCATGAAAAAAAGTGACTTCCTGTACTAATCTACAGTAATCTGCAAGGTATGCTGTTAAATAAATACACACAGTTTATGTACTTGCTTTATGTGCATAAAATATCTCTGGAAAGATATACAAGAAACTGATTAACCTCGATTACCTGTGGAAAGAACTGGGTTGCTGGGAGACATGAGTGGAGGGAAATATTTTCATAGGTTTTGAAAGCTGAAACATGTGAATGAAAGATGAAACCAAGAGGACTACATAAATTAAATATAAATATAAATTCTTTAGCAATAAAAGCACAGCACAGGAGTGTGAGGAAACCTAGAATCCACCTAGATGAGTGCTCCTGGATGAGTCAACCTCTTTCTTGCCTTTTAGCTGTACATAAGGAATTTGTCTTTATGATCTTAGTAAAATATTCCAGTGCTCTAATTTTATTATGACATATTTAGCTCCTACAGTGTGTCAAATATAATGTTTTAAGTGTTAGCAAGAATCTCTGTTTTAAGTTTGTGATATAAAGAAGAATATCAGATTTTAAGTCAGGAAGAGTTGCTTAATGCCCTAGCTTCTACTACTTTCTAGCTGTAGATTTTGCAGCAAATCACATCACTGACATTAAGTTCTATTACCTGTAAAGTTGAAGTGATAGCTAGTCGCACAAGTTTGTTATAAGGAGCAAGTAAGACACATGAAAATTTTTATATGACCATGTGAAATGTAAATTACTAATATACACAGAATCCCCCTTCAAGTATTATAAAGTAAGTATAAGAAAGAGCATGGATTCTGGAGTCAGTCAGACCTAGATACCCCACTTAATTACTATGTGATCTTGGGAAGGTTATTTAATCTCTTAAATCTCAATTTCCAGACCTATGAGATGGCCATAATGATTCTTATTTGAAAGGGTATTGTGAAGATTACAACATAAATGACTTTGTGAAGTACCCAGCATACTTTTTAACTCAAAATGGGCATTCAAAAATCGACTCCCTTCATTTCCAAACTTAGAAACCAAAGGCTCTGCCATAAGCGGGTAGCTGACCAACTTTTGCTAGCTGCAACTTTTGCTCCCCTGAGCCTGGGTTACTTCCTTTTTCATTTCCTTTCCCCTCTATCCACTGCTACCTACGAATATCCTAAACCTCATTTTCATTTCTCATCTCTTCTAGAGCACAAAATGGTCTGTAGAAGCAAAACTAAAAGTAAAAGTAGTAGTCCACATTCTACTAAACTTTGAAAACTTCCACATGAATCTTCCTTAGGTTCACTCATAGAACTACCTAAAGTACAAATGCTAACTGAGTACCTATGTTGTGTCAAGAGCTGAGGATGGAGTCCTATCTCTTAAGGCGTTTGCAGTTTTTTGGCGGACCAACAATCAACAAATAAACAACTAACATATCAGAGGTGATGTGAACTCTGAAGAATTGACAGAAGCAAGAGCAAGCAGGGAGGATATGGCACTGCAAACAATGACCAGAGAAGGCTTCACTGACAATGTGGACATTTGAGGACAGAATCCAAGGTCAATTCAGGAAGTGAGCCATGCTGCTATCTAAAGGAAGATGATTTCAGGTGGAGTGAACATTAAGTTAAAAGCAGCAAAGTAAGAGTATGGGTAACACATCTGAAGAACAGCAAAGAGGTCAGTGTGGCTACAACAGAACAAACACTAGGGAGAGTGGTAACTGAGTTCAGCAAGTTAACAGGAAGGTAGGCAGAGGTGTGTAGGCCATGATAAGGACTTTGGATTTTATTCAAAATGACATGAAGAGCACCAGAGTTTGATGCTCTAACCTTCTACGTTGGCCATAGCTTTCCTTTGTCAGTCCTGCTATGCAGTAGACATGCTGGCTCTGATGCTTCTTTCACAAGGGATTAACCAAAGCCCATCCCAAAGGCAATTAAAGCAGTGTGTATATATACACTTGCTTACTACTGCTTATGATCTCCTTTAAGATGTTGTGGCAAAAATCCATTGATTCAAGGGGGGAAAAAACTTAAAAGCCTTTTAAACTGTATTTAGGAAAATGTAAGTCAATTATACTTTAAAATTATTTCAATAATACATTTTAAAATATGCTTAATTGTTTTACAGGAACAGAACTATAAATGAAGGAAATTAACTGTATACTACCAAAGATACATATACACATACACATACATACAAATAAAAATGTTCAGGCAGCTCTGTTTGTTATTGTGAAAAACTATTACATAAACAGGGAATGATTAAACGGATATGGTATACACATTACAGAATAGTAAAGAGCCATTAAAAGAAATAAAGAAGTCTCTATGTAGGATCTGAAGACTATCCATGACATATTAAATTCATTCATTCAACAAATACTTGTTGAGTACATACTACTTAGGAGCTGGGATACAGTCCTGAATGAGAGTAAAACTGACATGGTTCTGGCACTTCTGGAGCTTCCATTTTAGCAGAGGAGACAATGCATAAGCAAACAGAATAAAGACAACAATTTTTTAAATTAAGTACCATAAAAAACCCAGACTACTGTGGATGAAGACTGAATGAGGGGAAAGGTCTTATTGTTTTACAAAATTACATTGTTAAATATTATACCTATAATATACCCAAAGGGGCTACAATACAACTAAACTTAAAAAAAAAATAAACAAAATAATAAAAACGTATTGAGCCTGTATCACTGTTGTTTTATCCTAATAACAACTAAATTCCTCCTGACCTTCATCTCAAATTGGGAAAGAAGGAGAGACTGCTGTCGCCAGAGCTGCTCTCCAAACCACATGCCAGGCGGCTGCGCCAGCACTTCTCAGAAAGTGTCTCTGTCTATTCACACCAAGGACCATCCTTCTTACTTCTAATTATTTAACCTCATGTATCCACCCAGCAATTCTCGGCAGTTTTTATAAAATCCCTCCTTGTGGCAGACAAATTTCAATCACACTATGTCACTGGATGACTTTCAACTCATTTAAGTGGAGACAAACATGATTCATCTCAAAGGGAAGCATATAAACATTCGTCTTACAAAATTACTCCAGCATATAAGGTTTAAAAAGTTGAGAGCTAAATGGCGCATGTCCATAGAATTTAAGACTCTGCTCACACCATTTAAAGTAACAAATTATAGCTCATGTGCATGAGTACAGCCTAATTTCACAGTAAAAGAATGCCACATCAATTGCAAACCACATGAAGAGAGAGTAAACATGCAACTAAATTCTGAATCACATTTATATGCATGTAAGTCAGACCTACAACTATTACTCCATTTAGAAAAAGTACTTTTAGAGTACTTATTAGCAAATTCAGCAAGGGGGTTATTCACTTTAGTGGGCTGAACTGTGATCCCCCCAAAAGATAAGTCTAACTCTTACCCCCGGTACCTGTGAATGTGACCTTATTTAAAAGCAGGGTCCTTGCAAATGCACTTAGCTAAGGATCTCCAGGTGAGATCATCCTGGCCTTAAATCCAATGAGTTTATCTCTGTAAGAGAAAAGAGTGGGCAATTTGAGACACACAGATACAGACAAGATCCAAGGAGGGAAGGCCATAGGAGAGCAGAGGCAGAGATTGAAATGATGCATGTACGAAGTCAAGGAATGCCACAGCTCCCAACATGACCAGAAGAGGAGAGAAAGACGGGGAACAGAGACTCTCAGAGCCTCCAGAGGAAACCAACTCTGTTGACAACTTGATTTCGAAGTTGAGGTCTCTAGAACTGTGAGAATAAATGTCTGTTGTTTAAAGCTATGAAGTTGGTAGTAATTTGTTATAGCAGACCTAGGAAATGAACACACTCGCCTATAAAATTTGAACTCCCCATTCCTCTTAATTATTTTCTGTATGTAGTTAATAAGTCCAAGGGGAACAGACGACAAAACAATTTTTTACCTACTCACAAGGTACTGGAACTTAAGCATTGAGTTGTCTTCACAGTATCAGCTCTACAATTTATTGCAAAGACAGATTCGTTGACACATGGAATGACACATCGAGTTTTCATTCTCTGAACTAGAGATTCAGTTAGTCAACAAAAGCAAAAAGTAAAAGAGAGTAAATGGATTTAAATAAATGGATCTAAAGATCTAGTAGTTTTTGCAAAGTAGTCAAAATAATGATCTCTTAAAATATACTCATAAGTCTCAAGACTTTAACAAGTCAATTTCACCATTTTTTAGATTTTTTTATTATAAAACAATACATTTTCATTGTAGAAAATAAGGAAAACTATAAAAAATTTTCAAGATCACCCTTAGAATCAGAGCCCGTCTTCACAATTTCTCAACCTAAAACGTGAACTTAGACATCTATTTTCTATCCTGTGAGGTGAACGACCCTTTCCTAAATTGCCCAAATGAGGCCCATCATTAAAGGGCTTTGTTTACAATCAAGTTTATATGGCAGTTACACAACTATGAAATTGAGAGTCTACAATGGAAATTGTGATCTAATTTTAACATAAGCCTTATAAATGAAACACACAAATGGGAACTACAGGGAGAGGTTTATTGTCATGGGGGTTTCCAACAAGGTGCTTTCCCTTGATCATTTTGGGTCCTGAACTGTTCTGGTCTCTAATCATAATTTACATATCAACTAAGCCTTCGTTTTTAGAAATATTTTTAAGTGCAGAAAAGCAATTAGATGAAGATCAAACTATTAAACTTTATTCAAAATTTTTGACTAATGATCCCCCACATTTCCCTTTCATTTATTTTCTCAAAAATAAGTATCAAATAGATAGCACAAAAATTAGGTAAAGAGGAACATCTAACCAACTGCCACACAATAGCAAAGGCAGAAACAGAGAATGAAAAGGAGCTTGAAATTTTTTGTCAAACTAAACCTCTGAAGGCAGGCACATTTTTTAATATTTTAAACAGTGATGTTTTGTTAAAAACAAAAATTTCACGAACTCCATGTACATATTTAAACTGTTCTGCCATTTAAATGTTAATTCAAAATTACGCAGCACCTCTACTACTTAAGTGTGGGCTACTCGTGATGACTGCTTCCAAACAATACAATGGGGGGCAGGGGGGCGAGTAGTGACTTTATAGTGGAAAAACCAAACACTACCTCAGCCTGATGACCAAGGTCAACATCAACAGCCAGATATCATGTTGATAATTTGCACCCTTAATATGTGATTAAAATGGCACTTTACCTCTGTGGTCTTTCTCTCAAAACCCCAAACCCCAGTCCAGTCATGAGAAAAAACATCCGATAAATTCCAATAGAGGGGTTTTTCTACAAAATATGTGATAAATAGGCCTCAAAATAGTCAGAATCACCAAAAACAAGGCAAGTCGGCCAAGAAGAACCTATGGAAACATGACAAGTAAATGTAAGTGGTATCCTGATGGGATCCAGAACAGGAAAAAGATTTAGGTAAAAACTATGAAAACCTGAATACCTATGAACTTAGTTAGTAATAATGTGTTAATACTGGTTCATTAATTCTAACACATGTAACATACAATGCTAGATGTTAATAATAGGAGAACTGGGTGCTGAGTATACAGAAACTGTTTCTATTTTTCTATATCTTCAAAACTCTTCTAAAACAAAATAAAGTGTATTAAAACAATTTACATGTCAGTCATATCCAGAATACAAATTAAGGTCCTAGGTAAGACTTTCCTAACTACCCACAAGTAAATGCTTAACTTAAGGCAAGCCAGATTCCCTAAGCAGTTTCGTCTGGCACTAACATTTCGTACGTCGAGATTTTCCAAGACTGATTGACAATCAAGGTACTCAGGGGCAAGATGAACGGAGGTTAGAACTCCTGCACCTTTTGCTTTATTGTGATATGGGTATGAAAATCCAAAGTCTCATAATCACAGTGCTATTTATAAATAATATTGATAATTTTAAACTAATAAAAATAACAAAAACAGTACTTCAGAAGAGGATTTTCTTCTAAAGCAGAAAACCCAGACAAGACATCTGACCTTCCTTCTATCACCACAGATTAAACATTATGTCCCTAACCCCTTATTCCCCCCACCCCATTTCCTCATTTACACAATGCAAAGTGACTACAGCACAATGCAATCGTCAAAGAATGTTCCAAACACAACAGCGTATCGTACAGGAGAATAGAACATTCTTAATCTTTCACTACAGTGGCATTTGCTAAAAGCCACTAATTCATGTGAAGAATATCCGATGCGCTGTCTGTGCAGGATGCATCAGGAGGACGCAAGAGAATCAACCAAAAAGGAGAGACGGGGTACAAAGGAGGGGAAAGTACAAGCAGAATGTAACTACTTAGGAGCATTCACCAGATGCTCCTTCTCTCTGCCTTCCCCTGCAAAAGTGGTCTAAGGAAACTCTCATTTCAACTAACACTTACTGAGATGATCCTAAAAATTGTTACACTGTAATTCAGCAAAAGTGGGGCTCTGAAATGGAATCAGACCATGGAGATGGCAAAAATAAATATCAGTTCTTGCCCTCAAGGAGTCTACTCCTTGTCAAGTAGGAGGCCTACCAAGAAAACAAATATCATCCTTTGTTGACTCTAGAATGCACTCAAGATGCATCCTAATTACAAAGATATTAGAATAAGGAAAATTAACATGTCTGAGGATTGGGTTAGCCAAAAAGTCACTGTGTTTCATGCTGCTAGACAGGTGTACATGTCTTAAAATGTCACTAACTTCATTCTAACCCACGAATTCATTATGTTACTTGACAGCTGACAGACAGTTCAAGCTTGTTTTAGAAAAAGAAAGTGTATAATTTTGTTAAAAACTATTTGCTTGGTGTCAATATGGAAAATCAAAAAGTACATTTTTGTCATTATTTTCTTTATTATTTCTAAAACAAAAATAGGCCGTGCAAGCTCATAAAAAGTTAAGAGATGTGCATGGTGAAGATGCTTTAAAATTACAGCAGTGTCAGAACGGGTTTTCTAAATTCCGTTCTGGAGATTTTAATGTCAATGCTGTACCACGCTCAGAAGGCCAACTGAAGTTCATGATGCGGAAATAAAGGCACATTGAATCTAATCCGTGTGTAACAACACAAACAGGTAACAGATTGGTGGGAATCTTAATGTATAGAAACCGAGTGTTGAAAACCATCTAAAAAACTGAGATACTGTTAGAAAGCTTGATATTTGCGTACCACATCAACTCAAAGAATTCCTTCACTAAGTGCATTAACCTGTGATTCACTCTTGAAATGTGAAGAAATTGATCCATTTTTGAAACACATGATAACAGGTGATGAAAAATAGATTATTTACAACATCAAATGAAAAAGATCTTGGAGCAAATGTAATGAGCCCGCTCAAAGCACTCCAAAAGCAGATATTCATCAAAGAAAGGTAACACTGTCCATTTGGTGGGATTTCAAAGGTATTGTGCATTTTGAGCTGCTTCCCAGGGACCAAACAATTATCAGCTGGATAAATTAAATAATGCCATCCAATAGAAGCTTCCAGAACTGGTGAATCACAAAGGTGTTGTCCTCCATCAAGATGCCAGATTACATACAAGTTTGGTCACTCATCCAAAGGTGCTGGAGCTTGGATGGGATCTGTTATCACATTCACCAGACATTGCACCATCAGACTACCACTTGTTTCCTTCTTTGCAAAACGCCTTGAAGGTAAAATGTTTACCAATCATGAAGTATCAAATTATTCTTGCAACAGTGTTTTGCAGAAAAAGACAGAAAAAAATGCTTTTTATTTAGTCCCCAAAAAACACAAAGACTTTTTGGCCAACCCAGTATTACAGTTTCCGAGTGATAAGCACGGGGGTAAGTTTGGCATAAAGGGACTATGGGAGCACAGATGTGAATGTTCTACCATTTGACACTGCTATCTTTACAGGTAAGGGGGGTTAGGGCTTGTGTAGTTCCACAGATTCTTAATTTTTTAAGTCAATGGGCAAACAGAATTCAAAACTTACACAATTTGTCAGAAACAAATATACTTACAAAATACAAGAGAGTTCTGAAAAAATGCAGAATGTCTTTATCATAAAATTTAAAGCAAACATAAATAAATTCATACTGATATGATACTTCACTAAATTATTTGGGAAACAAAGTTCACAGGTAAATTTATTTCTAAGAAATGTAACCTTTAGTAGTAAGAAATGTAGAAGATGAGAGAACTTAATCAGTTTTTCCTCTTGGTCTTCTACAAAACAAATCCCAGCAAAGCTTTTCAATGTATGAAGAGGACAATCATAAAATAAACTACATTTCTAAAGGAGAATCACATCATTTTCAGAGCTAGCAAGAACAAAGCAATCATTTTCATGTTTCTCCCTTCAGTTAGGATGAAAGCTCTACTTTAGGACAGGAAAACCTTGTTTTTGCAAACTCCTTAAGGCCACGCACATGAAATCTAGAGAAATATTTGTTGAATGGATGACTCACTATCTCAATAAATCCTATTTGGACATTTACTTATTTTAACACCAGAGTGCCCAGGGATGAAATGGCACCTGTTCAATTAGGTGCCTTTCTAAGAGAAGCAAAACCCTTCTTTCACAGTAGGACTCTTATATCCAGCCAGGTGGGGCCCTCATCCCAAGTCCCAGAAAATTTCCCTGCTATGGTCATTCCAGCAGAGAGCCCAGCTCACCTGGGCTGTGAAGCTGCTACGACAGAAGAAATGTTTCCCAAGAAAGTCAGACAGTGTACAGTAAAGATAACCCAAACACAGATATTTTATTGACTCTTTCAAAATTCCTTGAGGGAAACATACGAGGTCTAATAATAACTAAGTTCACAAACTCATCCTAGAAAAAGTGCTACATACCTCACTGCTGAATATCACTACGGTCACCTTTGAAGTACTCCCTTTGGGGAGCTATGCACCAATGCCAGCATCTAGTCCACCCTTCAAAGCAATTTTTCTGGAATGGCCATCAGAGTTGTCGTATGACCCTTGATGTCCTGAATGTCATCAAAATGTCTTCCTTTCAATATTTCTTTTATCTTTCGGCAAAGAGAAAAGTCACTGGGGTCAGATCAGGTGAGTGGCGGGGGGAGGGGGGGTCCCAATACAGTTATTTGTTTACTGGCTAAAAACTCCCTCACAGACAATGAGCTGGTACATTGTCGTGATGCAAGAGCCATAAGGGGTTGGCAAACAGTTCAGATCGTTTTTGTCTAACTTTCTCATGCAGCCTTTTGAGCACTTCCAAATAGTAAACTTGGATGACTATCCAAATTCATCATGAACAGTATCAAAAACAGTTAGCAACATCGTTTCGACCCTTGATTTGAACTGATGGGAGGGACTTTTTTGGTCATGGAGAACTAGCTGACTTCCATTGTGCACTTTGACGCTTTGTTTCAGGGTCGTGTTGGTACAGCCATGTTTCATCACTAGCAATAACACAGCTCAAAACATTGTCCTGCCTCTCCAAAAGGTATTGGCAAACTTTGACTTTGCTTTCTGTTCATCGGCAAGCTCCTTTGGAACCATTTTTGCATACCTTTCTCATGCCAAGATTTTCAGCTGATATTTTCCTGTCTATCGATGTTTACTTGGTCCACTATGCTTCTCATAGGCAGCTGATTATTTTGACACACCGTTCAATGAATTTTTGCAATGTTTTCGTCAGTTCTGCTTGTCACTGGCCGCCCTGATCTCTCTTCATCAGTAACACTTTCTCTCCCCTTAGAAAACATTTAATCCATTTGTACACTGCCATTTTCTTCATGGCATTATCCCCATAAACTTGGACTAACATGTCCCTGATTTCACTTCTACTCTTGCCAAGCTTAACAAGATACGTAATGTTTGTTTGTTGCTCTAATTCAGGCTCTGACAGTCTTGAGATGGCACACAAAAACACAATAATGAACACCACTCAGCAAGACAACACCATACCTTGACAAGAACACAGCTGTGAGACACAGATATAACAAGGTTATGAAATTTATCAAGTTGTTTGTACAGTGCTGCCAACATAAGCACATGGTAGCAAGTCTGAGAACTTAAATTGTCTGACCTTGTATATCTTGCCCACCTTGAGTCACGTGTATTGACTCAGCAACAATGCCTCTATAGAGTAGGTTGATAACTCTTATTATTGTCTCCATCTTACAAGTGAGGAAAGGGAGACAAATGTTAAGTAATTTTCCCAAAGCCACATGGCAATCAGTGGAGGGGTGGAGATTTGATTCCAAGCAGTCTGACTGGTTTCTGTGCTCCAAACCACTATATTACACTGCGAGCTACTTTCAGAAAACAAAATAAATGTATTGCCTCTATTTTTCTCTATACTTATGGAGTAAAACGTCCAGACCGCAAATGCTTCTCTCCACACACCTCAGTCAATCCTAACACTGGCAATAAGCTGACAAACAAGGTTTCCTAGTTATGTGAATATGACCTGCATTGCAATGAACATAGATATAAACTATCCAGATTCCTCCTGCCTTCTAAGAGCACAGATAACTGCAAGATTACCATACATTATGAACAATTTCTTCCTCCTCTTTAAAATACCATATCTCATTCCCAACACTAAACTGATAAAAAGCCATGATTCTACGTAGAAGACTTACAGTAGAGATGCAAATATTAGTTTTATGTTTCTGAGTACAAAACCATTGTGTGATCAAAGCAACAGAAACTTGCACAATAAACCTGCAAAAACAGATGTAAAAGAATCCAATAAGAAAGTTAGTTCCATTCAACCCATATATTTCTCTTAAGTCAGGGGTGTCCAACCTTTGGCTTCCCTAGCAGAAGAATTACCTTGGACCACACATAAAATACACTAACACTAATGATAGAGGATGAGTTAAAGAAAAAAAAAAGGTTCGTGCATAATTTTCATAATGTTTTAAGGTTTACGAATTTGTTGCACCACATTCAAAGCCATCCTGGGCCATATGCTCCACAGGTTAGACAGGCCTGCCTTAAGGCATTCACAACAAGTAAACTGTCAACTCAAAAGAAAAAAAAAAAGAGCTTACTAGAAAAATGGTAATTAAAGTAATTATTAGAAAAATAAACAATGCAATTGTAATTGTGTCACATATTTACAATGAACTGAATCTTGGTAAAAATGTTTAAAGAATAAGAATGCTGCCCACAAAGTCACAGTGTGAGAAGAATATAAAGATGAGTTAAATAAAAGTCTTCTGCATAAGTCAATTTGTTTATTTAGTTTGTAACATTGCCCACCCACTCGATCCCACAAAAAAGCCACATTCATTTAAGGTCATTTTACCTCTAGCTATTTCCTTTGCAGTGAGTCTGCAAAGTTGTGATGCATGGTGTGATCCTATTCATTGAACAGAAAGCAACTGAGTGAAACATACAAGCAACCAAACCTCTGACACTCTGAAAACCACAAGAGAGCAAGATCTTTGTTTCCCATGTCCTAACAGATTTTTTTAAAGCTGTTTTCTTAAGCGGCAATATACCTAGAATGACTGCATGTTTGTGTAGAGTCGCATGCTCTTTACCAAGTCAGGTTAACTGACACTGAAACTGTACATTAAACCAGTCAAAAATTTCAAATGGCCTTCTTTAAGCGACTCTAATTTACTTATTTGCTTATTTAGCCAATTTCAATCTACAAACAAAATAAAAGCAGTGGAAAGTTTTTCCTGGAGCAACTCATGAACACGTAGCCTTCAGTTAAACTTTAGGCAAGCCCAGAGATTCTTCTTAATCAATGTTCTGTTGTTTTCAGATAGTTGTGCAAAACCATTAGCTAAGAATGGCTTATAATAAAAGCACAGTGAAGGAACTTTTCTAAAAGGCACTATATACTGTCAGTTTATATAAAATAGCATGGACTGGCAAAAATAAAAACAACAAAAAATTTAAATTTATTTCAAAATTCATTTTTCAAAACCCTGACAACGAGTCACAATAAGAAATGACACAAAATATGGGAAAACTGAAAATGTGAATCAATCTTCTCCCTAACTTAAGCAGCGTAACGATAAAAGATAAAATTATTGCAAACAAGTAAATGCATGTCAATAAGCTTAAAACCTTCGGGTATGCCCATACTATTTTTCCTTCTACTAGCCCGACTGGTGAAAGCCAACAAATTACCCTTCATGGCAGGGTGGTAGGATGGGGCAGGGAACTCTACAAGGATAGCACTTCAGTCCCTCATTCTTTATACTTACACGCTGAAGAGTGATCAAAAAGTGTCAAACTATCTAAAGTCCCTGCACAAGGTGAGGGTGGAAGCTAAATCTATTGTTTGCAAGTTCTGCTATGTCTTGTGCTCTGTTACTGAACATTTATTTGATCGTTCAAGAGTGAGTAGTGTAGGGAGAGCTGGGGCTATCTACCTGCTAACACCACAATAGCCCACCTACAACCACTTCACTGAGTGGAGGGATCCTTCTTAACAAGGAAGTCTCAAGCTCCCTTTCCACCACACCCCCTCCCCACAGCTTGCTGCTGCCCCAAAGTCACAGCTTACTGCTGTCCCAAAGTTTAGTCTGTAATTGAAATTCTGACTCATATCCAAGGTTCTGCCTTTCCTGCGTTTTCTTATCAATAAGTACTCCCTACTCTCATTTATGATCACCCTTATCTAGGGACAGAATAATTAGAAAGCCTAGGACCAATAAAGGAGGAAAACTTAAGAAACAAAAGAATCTTGCCTCACATAAACACACACACAAAAAAACAGGTCCAGAGTTGGAAAAGCCAGTTCTATTAAAATTTCAGAACACAGGTACTTTCAGTATTACACAAATCCTTCCAGAGAACAGAAAAGGAGAAAATACTTGTCCAACTCATGAGCCAATACAACCCAGATACCAAAACCAGACAAAAACATTATGAAAAATGAAAACTGAGGCCAACTTCACTAAAAACCAGATAAAAAAAAAAGGCCCATAAATAAAATACTAGCAAACAAAATCCAACAGTACAAAAACAAGAATATACATTATGACTAATGTATCCCAGAAAGCCAGAAACACAAGGACACATAAACCTTTTTGATAAATTACAGTATAATTCACCCTATGAACAGACTAAAGGAAAAAACAACATGATCTTAAGATATAGGAAAAGCGTGAGAAAATGTCACATTTACCTTAAAAATTAATAGCAAGTGGGACTAAAAGGGAACCAAAAACCTACAGCAAACTTTTTTTTAAATAGTGAAACTCTTTCAGATCAAGAACAACAATGTCCATTATTACTATGTTTATTCAACATTATATTGGACATCTTAACCAATGCAGTAAGGTAAGAAAAGAAAACAGCATAAGAACTGAAAATAAATTATTTGATATGTTGCCTAAACAGAAAGCTCTACAGAACAGACAGAATAATTAGTGGAAATGGAGTTCTGCACGGTGTCTGAATATAAAACTCTATATAACCCTAATCCTGCTCCCCACCCACCCACCGAAAAAAAAAAAAAAAAAAGCCCACTACAAAACTTAACTAAAATAGAAGATACCATTTACAATAGCAATTGCAAATATACGTTAACTCGGAGTAAATCTAATAAAATACATCCTAGAACTGTATGGAAAGAACTACAGAGCTTTAAACCAAAGGGGGAACAGGTATCTATGAATGAAAAAGCATTGTATGGATGTGCATGGATAGAACTGTCCAAATGTCCATTTTCCCTTATCTGCTACAATTTAAAATAAAAAAGCTATTGGGTTTTTCACAGACCCTGACAAGATGATTCTATTATACAATTTATAAGTAAGATAAATACCCAATAAATTCTTTACAAGAGTAAGCTCCATGAAGAATTTTTGTTTTGTTTAGTGCTATTTTCCCAGCACCTACAGCTCCTGGCACATAGTAGTCACCCAATAAATATTTATTTAATGACACTTTTATTGAATGAACACAGCAATGAAGCTTAACCTAATCATTTATGAAATTAAGATAGAATAGAACTGACACACGAATAGCCCAAATGGAACTGAATAGAAGGACTAAAAAAATATATCCACCTATATGAAATTTGATATATAAATAATTAGAATAGAAGATCATAGGGGAAGGATAAAATAGTCAAATGATGCTGGAACAACTGCTTATGCATGTAGGAAAAAGTGGAATTGGGAGGAAGGAATTATAAAGAACCTATAGAAATCTATAAATACAGCATACATTATCTCTAAAACCTCCCTTTAAAAAGTCTTACAAATATTTACTTTCTAAATATATTTAAATGCTATTTTAATTAAAATATATAGTACTCTGCGTGAAACAATGTTTAAGTTCTTATTAAATATTAGCTGCTATTATTACACCTGAGGCCTCAAACTTACCTTATTGTGAATTGAAGCCTTACTTCAACTACCTCCTAGCTTTGTGACCTTGGAGAAGTTGCTTGATTTCTCTGAGCTTCATTTTATTCATCTACAAAATGAGCTTACATTAATAATACTACCTCAACAGAGTAACTGTCTGGTGGGGTTTGGGGTTTTCTTTCATCTTTTAGTTTTTGGTTTGGTTTGGTTTGGTTTTCAGAATGACATTGAGTTTGTAAAATTTTAGAGGTGACACAGTTAAGAATCTGAATCTCAAAACCCAAGAATATAGTGTTGTTTCTCTATTTATTTACGTGTATATGAAGTGTAGTAGCATTTCTAGGTTCCCTAACATAGATATTACACATGTAAGTGTGTGGAAGAAATGTCTTTTTGTTTGATGTTGTACAAGGGGTCTCTTCATCCATTATAGCTTCTATTTGGTTTGCAAAATAATTTTTGCATGAATACTACTGCTTAATTATGGGATGCAGTGGGGGTTGAGGAAGGAGTAGCAATTGATCCCATTTTGAAGGAGGATGGACTTTAGGATCTCACTAAGACTCTCCTATTACCTACTCAAATTTAAGATTTTCTGTCTGGGAATATTATAGAAAAGAATTCAGCAAAACACTGATGTATTAGAATCTCTTTAAGAGAATCTGATTTTCTTTTCTTGAATAGCACTAAAAATGACCTTATTATCCCATGGAATAAATCCAAAAATAGTAGCAAAAGCTTCAACAGAATTTACTTACAAATCTAAAAATCTCAGGGCATATGCCAAATACTCTGTTTTTCATAAAACCAGAAACAGTGACAGCATAAAACTATAAGTAACTAGAATGTTATATAGTTTCTAAAATGCTATTCTGTAATTTTTAGCATTCTGTAATATATTGAATTTCTGTGCCAGGAAGTATGACAATGTTAACGATTTTATCAGATGCTCACATTTTATTTTAAATAAAAAGTTACAACACATATGAGATCAAACTCAGTTACACCAATTGTGATAATAAAACTTATTTCAGGGACTATATGCTTTCCAATGTTAACAGAGTTTTGGAAAACACTGCGAATACACAACATAAAATTATCAAGTTTTACTGATTCAAGACTTTTGAAAGCTAAACAATGGTAAAAAAATACATAAATAAATAAAACTAACCAGTAAAGGTTCTCCTATACCTTTATTCCAGCTGACAGTTGGCATAACAAAATCAAAAATCCACTTCCATTTTGGCCATAGTTTCCAAAATGACCTATTCTGGAGTGTTAGGGGTGAGAGGGGAGGGACACTGAGCAATTGAAACTAAAAGACAGAAAACAAACACTGTAAATTTATTAAGAGTATGATTTTGCTATTCAGTTCAGTTGTGGAAAACTAGGCATTTACTTATAAAAAAAAAAAAAGTCAGATGAAACAGAAATAGTATAAACAAATTAAGCCAAAACAACAGCAGTGTTTTAATACATAATATACATGCACAAATTTCATTACAGAAGATATTATAGTTAAAATATCACTATGTATACTCAAAGTGCCATGTAAAAATAAAAATAGCTGAACAGAGCGTGGTCAAACCTCAAAACAAGTGCTATAACCACCACCCAAAAATGCAAAATAAAGGAAGTTAGTTGTCTTCTTCAGAGTTAAGAGGGGGAGAAAAAAAAAAGAGTCTCATTCTATTTACTAACTTTACCCCACTGGGAAGGTGGGGAGGTCCCACAGAAGGAAATCAGTTCCATGACCTTCCTAAGTGTTTAAAGAACAAATATATCTGCCATTAATAACACTGAAAAAGGCAAGCAGTATTACGTTAGCTTCGGAAACATTTTTATTAGTACTAGCAAAACCTTGTTTTAAGTTGCTCTAATAAGCTAAGCAAACTAAGTTTGCATTGCTGGATTGTACACAGATACACACATATCTAAAAGACTGCAGAAGGATGTAGAAATTAAAATTTTATCCAAGGACAGTAACTGGCTACCTTATTTTCACTTCATTTCATTCGAAAGTCAAGTGACCAATACAAGTGCTACTAGAACTGGGACAACATAAATTCCTGCAACATAACCCAAACATAACTTCTCCCCTACTTCATGAATCTCTGAAGGTGTTAGGGAAAAAGAAAATGTGCACGACGTAATCTCAATCTCTTCCAACCAACTCTTCATAGATTTATATATGCTTCTTACCCACAGCTATAACTCATCAGAGAAAATATTTCATGGATGAAAACTTTATTTACACCCCCGACTTCCTTGCAGGTAATGAAAACAGATGTTGCTCCTTAAAAGTCACTGTAAAATAAAGAAACTAAAACACAGGTCAAATAAAAAAGTGTGGAGAGAAAATACAAAGAGGCCCAAATTGAGACCAAAATAAGCATGATAAAGTTTAGTGGTTTCACTGGAAAAAAAGGCTCAATAGGGTTTCTTTCTAAATAAAATCTAACAATGTAGTGCTTAAAAAAAAAAAAAAAAGGATAAAAAAAAGGATAAACAAAAAAATGATAAATTAAATCAAGAAGAAAGCAAGTATGAAAGCATCATTATCAAACATGGTAAAATTTATTTGGCAAGAGCTACAGTGAGAATTTGAAACGCCATTTTACAATAATGGAATCATTATTTAGGCAACAAAAAGTACATATCAATGCAAAAAACTTAGAAATGCTGGAAGTAATACATTATCTCTAGCATGTAGTCAAAAATATAGGACACAAGGATATAAATAAAATTGATGAAGATTCAATGCACATAAATCACATTGTACACTTCAAAAAAGAGGCAGATTCACCACATAATGAATGAAGATTAAGCTTTGAGGCACTTTATTTACACAGATGGCTTCTTTTCTAACTCTAAACAAATATTCATCTGTGAACAAAAACTACATAAGCTTTAGGCCCCTTAACATTTTGATATGTCTCTGCACTAAAGACAAGAAATATATCTTCTCCAATGTCTAAAAAGTCCAGATCCCTGGCCACAATGCCAAAAACCAAAAAGCAGAAATCAGCAAAGACTTATATTTCAAATATATTATAGTAAATAATTCAAATGAAAAAAATTTTTAATTTAGAAAATTAATACAAGATTTCAGCATCTATCCAAATGACTAGTGCAGTATTCACAAGTGAGAACATAATTTTGAATGTGCTCATCAACAACAACAAAAAAACAAAGCAATTACATTATAAGATTTGAGAAAACTGTAATATTAACCCCCCAAAAAACAACCTAATAATTAGTAACACTGACAATTTAAGAGCTGGTAATGGAAGGCAGGGGAGGAAACTCCTGCTAGAAAATCTCAGTGAGTACCACTGGGCAGGGATGCCTTAATCATCTTAGTTTCTTGGAAAAGTAGAGGCAATATGTTGACATGTAGTAACACTCAAAAAAAAAGAAGTGTTCAGACGACATACATATATACATACATACATACACATATGAGGTCAGACAATTTCACAAGCTCATCCTAGAAAAAGTGCTACACACCTCACTGCTGAACATCACTACGGTCATCTTCGAAGCACTCCCCTTGGGGAGCTGTGCACTGACGCCAGTGCCTAGTCCATCTTTCAGAGCACTTTTGGAACTTTTTGTCTGGAATGGCCATCAGAGATGTCACCATACCCAAAATCTGACATTTAAGGTCACTATACTGGCAACACTGCACTACTTGCCAAGGGTATGACACCTTACCGAGTTGTCTGTACAGTGCTGCCAGCATAAGTGCATGGTGGCACGTTCACAAACTTAACTGTTAAATTTTGGGAATGACAACAGCTTTGATGGCCATAAGAGTTCAAAATCGCTTTAAAGGGTGGACTACGCGCTGCCATCAGTGCAGTGATGTGTACCTAGACTGCTGTGCTTCTCACAGTCAGCCAACAACGTTGACACACAATTTGATGAATTTCTGCAATGTTTTTGTCAGTTCTGCTCGTTACTGGCAGCCTTGACCTCTCTTCATCAGTGAAATTTTCTCTCCCCTCAAAAAAAACATTTAATCCATTTGCACATTGCCGGTTTCTTCATGGCATTATCCCCATAAGCTTGAACTAACATGTCTCTGATTTCACTTCCACCCTTGCAAGTTTAATATGAAATTTAAGGTTTGTTCATTGCTCCAATTCAAGCTCCAACAATCTCGCGAAAGCATGCAAAACACACAACAACAACAACAACAATGAACACACTCTCAAAGAAACCACCACACGTCCACATGAACACAGCTATGAGACGCAGGTATACCGATGTTATGAAACCTTACTGAGACGTTTATACAGTGATGCCAACATATGTGCATGGTGGCAAGTTCACAAACTTAACTGTCAGACCTCATACACTTACATGATCTAACAACCCACAACTTGGTTTTAATCCAAGAGAAATGAAAATATAAATTCATAAAGTAACTTATAAATAAATGTTTAGAGAAACTTTATTCATAATTTCTAAAAACTGGAAATAACCTAAATGTTCCACCAAGTACACAAATAGATTTGGTATATTCATAGTGTGGAACACTGCAAAGCAATAGAAAGGAAGAAGTTACCCAAGCACTCAATTTCCTTGAATGAATCCCAAGAACATTATGCCACACAAAAACAGCCAAAACAGTAAAAGAGTACATACTGTATATAATCCCACAATATAAAGTCCAAAGCAGACAAAACTAAACTATGTAATCAAAATCAATACAGTGGTTACCTCTGAAGCCTACAGATTGGGAAGTGGCACAAACTTTCTTGAGGTGATAAAAAATGGTCTATATCTTACTTTCAGTAACGGTTACATAGTTCTCACATATACATTTGGCTAAACTAATGTATCATCACACTTAAAATGGGTGCATTTTATTGTATGTGGTTACTACTAGCAAATGAGAACCTAAACAGGAATAGAATCAAAGGGCCAAGCGGGAAGCTTTTACTTTTTATTTTACATCTTTGTATTGCTTACATCTTTGCATAGAAAGGAAACACTCTATACTTTTAATGAAACTTTCACAAATATTTCAGTTTTTCAACTGATTTGTAAAAATCACACACCATCATTGGAGCAAAACAGACAGCCCTATCTTATAAAAAGAAGACATAACAGTTAAAAAAAATCTGATCATGGGGGGGAAACTCCAGGTCATATCGTAAGAGAAATTATCTTTTTCTAAGTTTTCAGTGACAGAAGAAATCTTGATTTGTAGTCTACAATGTGTTCGTTCCATCATACAATAAAAAAACTAACTGACATAATTATAAAAGGCATATAGAGGCATTTTTAAATAAGAGGCTAATAAATAAATGGGCAAAGATACAAACATATATAAGAAAAAAACATAACAATTAAAATAAGAACTAAACTTCCCTGAATGTCATAACAATACAAAACTTTATATGTAATTTCATATCAATTAGCAAGTTAATTTACAACTTTTTCTGATTATAAAATAATGGCCATTGTAGAAATTCTGTAAAAGTATAAAGAAGAAAATAAGTCAATATTTAAGTTACTTCACATTTTTCTATTATTTTAAGAATGAAAATCAGGACACATAATTCATATACCATTTTACCTATGTTCTTCATGTAAATTATAATGTAATCAAGTTCCTGTGCCATTATATATATTTCTAAAATCATTTTTTATAGGTTGTATTGATCTGCTTTAAGTTCACTAAAGCGATAAATTCACATTTTAACCACTGGCCTATTTAGGACAATTACAGCATATCACTATTATAAATCAAACCATGAACATAACTTTGCATGAAGACCTTTCTGGCTCTTACTCATTTCCTTTGTAAAATCCCTGGAGGTAAACTTCTCAAATCAAAGAATAAGGCTAAGCTATTGATACACAGGAGTACCAAACTGAACTCTAGAAAAATAGAGCAACTGTAATCCCTTGTGAGGGCTCGCTAGCACCCCTAAATGTTAAAATTCCTTTCAGACATGTTCAGTGAAGAAAATCTAGACACACAGAAGAAGAAAACAAAAATAATTAAAATCATCCAGGGATGTTTACTCTTGAGTCCTTTTCCCCTATGCATATAATTAAATCTGTATTGTATATTTAGTTTTTATAGTCTGCTTCTCCCTCTTACTTAATAAGCATTTCCTCCTTCACAAATAGTCTCTTAAAATTAATTTTAATGAAATGAACCATTATTTAATCCATCTTTATCACTGACCAGATAGGGTATTTCTAAAATTTTTTGTAAGTAATGTTATCATAAAATTTTGTATGTAAATCTTTACACATGTGGCAAATTACTTCATAAGGAAAAATTCCTTGAAAAATTACTACAGTGGTACTGGAAGGTGCTACGAATACCAAAAACGACAAGTACCAAACAAATTTTTCCCATGAGAAAAATGTAAATAAATTTAATGCACTCCCAAACGAAAATTACACAAAAGGACCACGGAAGCTAAAATAAGACCACAAGGGGAGATATGCACATGAGTAACGCATGACCCCTTGCTTGGGCTGGAAAGGGTAGCAAGTCACAAGCCAATCGACACTGACAAGTTCGAGCTTGTGTGTGGAGTATCAAAAAAACAAGTACTCACACAAAATTTTCAAGTCAAAATGCATCGAGTATCAAATTCAATGAGTTTGAAAGCAGTCGAGTACCAAGGTTTGACTGTAGTGGGTTAAAGTTTATGAAATGTAAGACTTAATTCAACTGGTTGGTTTACAGATTATGAAGTATAAGACTTAATTCAGCTTGTTGTGAATTAAGCAAGTGTGGGAGTACCCATATTCCCATACTTTAATTACAATAGGTAACCTTTTATTGATCCTTGTCAACTGATCATTTTAAAAGGACTTGTTTTATTTTGCTACTCAGTGAAGGGTAACAATTTAAAACATTTATTGCTATGTTGTTTTTGTAACTGTGTGCTCACCCTGTTGCCATTTTTCTTATTAGTATAAGAATTGTTTGTGTTATCAGCAAATACTTAAAAATATATGCAATTCTGATATGGCTGTAATGTAACCTATGAAATTGCTGATTCAGGTAGAAGTTTTTTTAAAAGCATCCATTTTCATCTAGGTTATTTTGCCTCCTATTTCTAGTTGAGACTCCCATCAAATTCTAGCTGAGACTGTATCAAGTTCTCTATTGTTGCTAAAGTTCCCTGCATCCATAATTATGCCCTTAAAAATATCCTTTCCACAATTCTTAGAAGAAAAAAATTATCATTGTTCCTGCCCAGTTTTTAATCCTTCAGTTTGTGCTCCAGATTTGATCCCCTCCCACCTCTACAAAGGTCCTTTCCATTAATGGACCCTAGTATCTTTCTTATCATGGTAGCTTTTTGTCCTCAGCATATGAACAAGAAACTTTTTATTTAAAAACACACACATGCACCCCCACCCCCCCAGCATTTACCTTCCTTCTTTTTCCACCATCGGTATTTTTCTTGACCTCCCATTCCGTGTAATCTGGCTTCTATTCCCATTGTTCCACTAATACTGCTCTCTGTAACCTACCCATTGCCAAATCCAATCTTACGCTTTCACCCTTACGTTACTTACCAATCTAATACCTATGTCCTATTTAACACTCACAGCCATTCATGAAACCCTCTTCTCTTGGTTTCTACAATACCTGAACATGACTTTTGTATGTATGTGTGTCTACTTCTCCACTGGCTTCTTATAACCGGGTAACCAAGGAGGGGGCAGCCGTAAACAACCCAGCAAGGCCCTAACAGATCTCCCTCCCTGCAATGGAAACTCCACAGGGCTAGCGGGGCATAGGCGTAATTGGTGCTATCTGGTGGAGGTGGGTGTGATGGACTGTATCTGACAGGGGAAGAGGGACCCTCCAACTCCCTTCCCAGCAGGCGGCATTTAAATGGAAGGAGGGCAGATACCAGGCCCTCTGGGTTTGTGAGAAGGAGCCAGAGCTGCCTTCTGGACACAGCAGCAGCTCTGGCGCCCAAACCCAGCAGCAGTAGCTTAGCAGGAGGAGACAGGCAGATAGACTGGAGTGAGGGGGACACATGCTCAGCGCCGGGACTGCTTGGCTGGCGAAGAGAGACTGGCCAGCCCCTCTGTTGCTCCTGTGAAGATCCGCCTAGAGCACTGTGCACCAGCTTCAAAGGATGGTAAACGGAAGAAGGATAGAGGGCACTCTCCTTTCTGCTTGGGCTTTTTGGACTGTGCTTTCTGCTACCTCGGAGATCCGTGTGGATCACTATGCAGCCGCCTGTGTCCTCTGATGGACAGTACTGTCAAAGGGGAGAAGGGTTCCAGGCACGGCCTAGGACAGGTCTGAGGGTGGCAGGGTTATTTCTCTCTGAATTTTTAAAAGCTTTGAAATAAAGACTCCAGGGTTCCCTGGTGGTCTAGTGGCTATGCTTCCACACTCTCAACGCTGCGGCCTGGGTTCGATTCCCAGCCAGGGAACTACCCCCCAAAAATAAAATAAAATAATAAAAAAATGAAATAAATGAAATGAAATGATGAAATGAAATGAAATGAAGACTCCTTTTCTTTTTTCCCCCACCAAACCTCTGCCTCTAAAACTTGCATATGGGCACAGGCAGTGGGACCCCGTCTTGCTATTGGGTAACATTCTCTCCAATCATCTTGGTCCTTTACTTCTTTCTGTTCTCTTCAATGGGAACCTTCCAGAATTCCATCTTTAGCCACACTGCCCTCCTTAACATGGATAAGGTTCATCTATGCAAAGTATCTTCAAAGTCATCTATGGTCATACCTTGCTACTCAACTGCTTTCAAACTCATTGAATTGGGTACTCGACACATTCTGACATGAAAATTTGGTTCACGTGCTCATTGTTTGTTTGGTACTAGTCACATCTCCCAGAACCAATTAACAATGAGTACTGAGGTACCACTGCATTATTCCTCAAGGGAAAACTTCATTCGGTACTCATTGTTTTTGGTACTTGCCACGTCTCCAAGAACTAATTAACGACGAGTACCAAGATGCCACTGTATTACTTTAGATTCCCAAATCTATCTTTCCCACACTATTTGTCTGGTTATAAATAGGGATAGTACACGCCTCACACAGCTGCTCCCGAAGCATCTCAAACTCAATAGGTACAGAACTGAACTCATTATAAAATTAAATTCAATGACATAATGACTTGCAGTGTGAATAAAGAGGCATAAAAATAATTAATTTTAGAGCTAACAAAGTCAAGAAAAATAAAAACTTTGGGAGAAAATATTAATTACCACCATATTTAATAACATTTTTAAAAACACCCTTAAATGACTTCTATTTTGGAAGACTGAGTATGTATGCTTTCTCCATTCCTTGTGCTAATCAAAAGTAAAACTCCTCTGCGACAGACGACTGGATAAAGAAGCTGTGGTACATACACACAATGGAATATTACTCAGCTATAAGAAAAGATGAAATACTGCCATTTGCAACAAAATGGATGGACCTGGAGATCCTCATGCTTAGTGAAATAAGCCAGACAGAAAAAACAAAGAACTGCATGACTTCACTCATATGTGGAATATAAAACTGAAAGCAAAGAAAAAAAGAAATGAACAAACAAATAACCCATGGACACAATCAATAGTTTAATGTTTATTTGGGGACGAGTGGGTTAGGGAGGGGAGAAAGGGGAGGGGGTGGGAGAGGAGGGAGGGGGAAGCTAAATATAAGGTGATGGAAAGAGAAGTCACATTAGGTGGTGAACTTATTATACATCAAGTTGACAATGCACTGTAGAATTGTATGCCTGAGGCCTATGTAATCCTTGCTAACAGATGTCACCCCAATAAGTCTAACAATAAAAATGAATTAAAAAAAAAAAAAAAGTAAAACTCCTTGACATTATATACAGTTGACCACTGAACAATAAACATGTGCAGTACTATAAATGTATTTTCTCTTTCTTATGATTTTGCTAATAACATTTTTTTGCCAGCTTACCTAATTATAAGAATACAGGATGTAAGGCAAGAACAGGCGGGTAAAGACAGTCTATTCAATAAATGGTAATGGAAAAACTGGGCAAATACATGCAAGAAAATGAAACTGGACCACCTTCTTATACCAAATAAAAGAATAAACTCGAAATGGATTAAAGCAGTAGCCCTCAACCTTTTTGGTACCAGGAACCAGTTTTGGGGAAGACAATTATTCCACAGAAGGGAGGGGATGTGCATGCAGTGTTCACAATAGGTTCACGCTCCTATGAGAATCTAATGCCACCACTGATCTGACAGGAGGCGGAGCTCAGGCAGTAATGTGAGTGATGGGAAGTGGTTATAAATACAGATGAAGCTTCACTCCCCGCCTGCCGCTGCTCAGCTCCCTCTGTGCAGCCTGGTCCCTAAGAGGCAACAGACTGGTACTAGTAAGTGGCCCAGAGGTTGGGAACCCCTAAATTAAAGACTTAAATGTAAGACCCAAAACCATAAAACTCCTAGAAGAAAACATAGTAAACTCTGTGAAACTGCTCTTAGTAATATTTTTTTCTAATACATCTCCTTGGGCAAGAGAAACAAAAGAAAAGATAAAACAATTGGAACTACATCAAACTAAAAAGTTTGTGCACAGCAAAGGAAACCACCGACAAAACAAAAAGTAAGCCTACTGAATAGGAAAAGATATTTGCCAATAATACATTTAATAAGGGGTTAATACCTAATATTTGTAAAGAACTTACACAACTCAACACCAAAACAAATAAACAAACAATGCAATTAAAAAATGGGCAGAGGACCTGAATAGATTTCTACAAAGAGGACATACAAATAACCAACAGACATATGAAAAGATGCTCAATGTCACTAGTCATCAGAGAAATGCAAATTAAAATCACAATGAGAAATCACCTCACACCTGTCAGATTGGCTGCCATCAATAAACAAGAAAACAACAAATCCTGGCAAGAATGTAGATGG
Organism: Lyroderma lyra; assembly: GCA_004026885.1. Taxonomy (NCBI): domain Eukaryota; kingdom Metazoa; phylum Chordata; class Mammalia; order Chiroptera; family Megadermatidae; genus Lyroderma; species Lyroderma lyra. The sequence goes on along the minus strand of PVJL010005408.1, from coordinate 54,413 downwards.
AAAAGGGAACCCTTGTGTACTGTTGGTGGGATTGCAAATTGGTGCAGACACTATGAAAAATGGTTTGGAGGTTCCTCAAAAAATTAAAACTAGAACTACCTTATGACCTAGCAATTCCACTTCTGAGTATTTATTTGAAGAAATTCAAAAGACTAATTCGAAAATATGCACCCCTATGTTCACTGCAGCACTATATACAATAGCCAAGATATGGAAGCAACCTAAGTGCCTGTCCATAGACAACTAGATAGAAAAGAAGTGGTACATCTGTACAATGGAATATTACTCGGCCATAAAAAAAGAATGCGATCTTACCATCTGCAACAACATGAATGAACCTAGAAGGTATTACTCTCAATAAGTCAGACTGAGAAGACAAATAGCATATAATCTCACTTCCATGTATAAGTGAATATAAAACAAATAAATGAATGAATAATACAGAAGCAGACTCATAGATATAGAGAACAACCTCAGGGGTACCAGAGGGAAGGGTGGTTAGAAAGCTGGGTGAAAAGGCTGAAAGGATTAAGAAATACAGATTGGTAGTTACAACATAGAGAATACAGTCAATAATATTGCAACTATGTACAGTGCCACGTGGGTACCTGACTAATTGGGGGATCACAGCATAAACTATATAAATGTCTAACTACTATGCTGTACACCTGAAACTAATATAAAATAATACTGAATGTCAACTGTAATTGAAAAAAAAACTAAAAAAAAAATTGTATGTAATATATACAACATGCAAAATAAGTATTAATCGACTGTTTATGTTATCGTAAGGCTTCCAATCAACAGTTAAGTTTTGGGGGAGTCAAAAGTTATATGCAGATTTGCAACTCTGCAAGGGGCCAGCACCCCTCACTGCCTTGTTCAAGGGTGAACTGTATATAAAACAAAAGAAGACTGAAACAAAGTGGGAGACAAGGCAGACAGGCTAATGCTTTAGAGCCCAAGGAACAACACCACAGTGATTTCCCTGGATTTTCTTTTTATTTTAACAATTCCAGAATGGGAGCTGAAGAAGTCTAACACCTGGAAATGCCAACAGGCACAAAAAGAACTCCAACCAAAAATGCTCTGCCTAGCCAAGGGACCAGGAAAAGGGCAGCCCAGGAAGATGGAAAACGTAAGACAATAACCACTGTACTACAGTCACACACCACAGAAAAAACTTGTGGCCCTACCCAGAGCCCCACTACCAAAGGCACAGTGGGTAGCTTAGAATTTCACACTCAAGGCTATAAAGACGTACCCCAACACCCCGTTGAGATGGTATCAGAGAAGCAGAAGTACGGAGCCAGGACTTTCATCCCCACCAGCCAGTAATGGGACCTCTATCACCCAAGAGCATCAGTGGAGATCGTATGGGGACCCTGGACTTCCACCCCCACCCAGCAGTAATAAGGACAGTCCTCCCACCTCAGATTTCAATAGAGGCTGAGTGGGGAATCTGGACATCTACCTCTACCTAGCAGTAATGAGGCAGCACCTCTGCCTTCCATCTCTTGCCAGAGCAGTATCAAAAAAAGTGTCAGCTAAAAACATTTGAGTAAGATCTAGAGATGCAGAATAAAATATGAAAGTGTGCAGGTTTCAACAAAAAAAATCCAAGAACCAGGAATATCTCAAACTGAATGACAAAAAAAAATCAAAATACCAACGCTGAGATGACAGAGATGTTAGAATCATCTGACAGACATTAAAACAGCCTTGTAACAATGTTCTAACAACTATAAGCACATTTAAAATAAATGGGAAAAAAAGAAACTTCAGCAAAAATAGCAAAGCCTCAGCAAACAAAATATGTCATAAAGAACTGAATGGAAACTTAAAACTGAAAAATGGAATAACCAAAATAAGCTTAGTGCATGGCCTCAATAGCAGAATGGAAGGGAAGAAGAAATAATCAATGGACTGGAAGACAGAACAACAGAAACTACCTAATCTGAAAAACAGAGAGAAATAAACTGGAAAAAAAATAAATGAGCTGAGTTTCAAGTCCCCTGTGGGACTGTAACAAAAGATCTGACATTCATATTATCAGAGTACCCGAGGAGAGGACAAAGAGAGTGGGGCTGAAAAAGTGCTTGAAAAAACAATAGCCCAAAACTTCCCACATTTAGCAAGACGTCATAAACCTATACATTCGAGAAGCTGAGCAAAACTAAAAAGGAAAAATACCAAAGGAATCCACACCAAGACACATGATAATTGAAATTCAAAAAACTAAAGACAAAGAAAAATTCTTGAAGGCAGACAGAAAAAAACATCTTACCTACAGAGAAAAAACAAGTAGGATGACAGCAGATTTCTCATCGGAAACCACGGAGAGCAGAAGTAGCACAATTTTTCAGATGCTGAACAAAAAGAACTATCGACCCAGAATCCTATACCCAGAAAAAAAAATAGCTTTAAGGAATAAAAAGCAAATATAAGAGAATTTGTTACCACAGACTTATTCTAAAAGAATGGCTAAAGAAGTTCTCCTAACAGAAAGGAAATAATAGAAGAAGGAACCTCAGGAATAAGAATACAATTAGCAAAAATACGGATAAATATGACAGGCTTTCCATCTCTTGAGTTTTCTAAGTATGCTTGACAGTTAAAGCAAAAATTACAATACTGTCTGATGTGTTTCTCTATCTATGTAGAGGAAATATTTAAAATAATTTTATTATAAACAGGTGAGAGTAATGGGAGGTAAGCTTTTTATACTTCATTCAAACTGGTAAAAAAAAATAACAATACCAATAAACTATGATAGTAGATGGAGCTAGTAATAGTACTTGTGAGATGTTAGCTTTTTTATGGGTGTTCTAAATATAATAAGCTAACATCCCACAACGACTACTACCATCACCATTATGTTGATGAGGAAATTAAAGCTAACTATGTAGATACTGTTAAGTGGTGAATATGAGATTCAATCCTATACTCATCTGGCTCCAAATCCTGATTTTTTTTCACTACATTTTAAAAAGAGGTTCTTGAGATTAAAGCTTTAATAACATGGATGGGGAAAAATATTTTTCCCACCAACCTCTTACTGAAATTTAGCATTTGCTTAAATCAACCACTGCAGCAGTACCTGTGACTGTTGCCAAGAGAAATCACAGATAATTCATATAATAGTGGTTGCAAATAATTCAGCATAGCATTTACACTCAACACAAGTTAAATGGGAACTTTTGTTTTTAATATTTTGCTAACTGTATTTAACACATTTCCCATTTGCCTCAAGAATACCTGCCAGCGGTGCTTGCGGCTGCAGCGTTTACCCCGAGATAACTCGTAGATTTCAAACCCTAGAAAACGTAGCATTCCTACACGTAAAGAAAATTATTAAATGCTAATCGTATACATTTCTGTTACATTAGGATTAGAGACAAGTTTTATTGAGAAATAACTCCAAGAACAGTTTTTATATTTTATTTTCACATTGAAAACCAGTCTGATTTGCTTCACCCTGAAAGAGCGTGTTTATGTGCAATTAAATGAACACAGCAGTGAGCTGCACTTTTTTTTTCAAATGGGAAATGGTTTAATATAATTGGTTTCCTTGATAATCCTATGTATTCTACTTTATATATATACAAAGTACTCTGAGGAGTCCAAAGGCTTTACCAAACTGCCCAAAAAGTCCTGTGTACAAAAAAAGTTTAAAGAACCCCTGCATATAGAACATTTTCCAAATTCTGTCTATCACCAACATTTTAATGGACCACAGTTTCCACTTGCCATTGGAATGGAAAGAATGGCTCTGCTTTTGAAAAAACACCAAAGAAAATCTATAAAAATTAAACCATGCCAAAAGCAAAACACTTTTTCAAGTTCTCAAGCATCAATACCACAAGAGTCCAGTCCTTAGATGACATCCAAAATCACTAAGGGACCCTCAACTTATACCATGAGTTAATTTAAACCTCTAAACTCAAGAACATTTATTTCACCTTTCCCAACCTTCCACCTCTTACCCACCCCACCCCACTCATGACCTCTTAAGCATACATTATAATCTATAAATCTAAAGATGCCCTTAAAAATGCTTTCAGGAGTTTCCTGGTGGTGTAGGCTTCGGCGCCGTCAATTCTGAGGCCTGGGTTCGATTCCCAGACAGGGAACTACCCACATTAAAAAAAAAAAAGAAAGTTTTCAATTTCTTCATTGAGGAATTAGCAACATCTACTGTATACATGATTTCCTTCTATACTAGCAACAGACTAAGGGTACATATTTTCAAACAGAAGAATACAGAATTCCTTTTCTCTCCCATCTTACCTCTCTAAAAAGCCACAGTACCCAAATAAAGTAAACCTTTGATATGAACAACTGCCAAAAGCATTTTTTCTAATGATGATCATCCACACTTGGAAATAAGACTCCTTTCATTCACAAGGCCACCAAAAGGAAGGCACATTAAAATAATAATAATAATAATAATAATCCCACCAAAGAACAATTATCAACTCTGAAAATGTTCTCAGTCCTGACGTTATCCATTTTATAAATGATTAAATTTCAAGAGACAAACTGTCAACAGGATAGCACTGAGCAAAGGTCTAGTACATAACTAGATTTTCTTTTAATCCTTAATCACACCTACCTAAAACTACATTATGTGAGCATTCGTTTTGTATACCTACAAATAGTATTAAGAATTTTGTGCTGGGAAAAATTAAAGGTATCACTTCTTCATACAGGAAATTTAAGGCAAAATTTATCATCAGTTCCTGTAACCATCAAAATGAAATCAGATACCATGCTTTGGAGAAATCTTAAGAAATTGTGTATAGTAATTTTAAAAGCAAATCACTACACACACACACACACACACAAACACACACACGTTTTACTCACAAACTCAAATATGAACTTTTTACTGTAATAAGAATTGTACTGAAGTTTTATTTGTTGTTTGAACAGAGAAAAAAATAGTTTCCCACTCTTGAGGAAAACCCCTAAAAAACACACTTGTGTCTTGTCAACCAAGTCAAGATACCTTGAACACCAAATGAAAGTTCCAAGTTTCCATTTGACTATATATTGAAGCCAATTCAGAGTACATTCTTGTTCTTAATTAACTATAAAATATCTCAGAAAATGTTACAAAGAAAAAATTAAGAATATGTATACCTATTTAGGACATAGAAGATTAGCAATATGACTCTGGATCCCTACGTGTCCCTTGACAATACATTCCCCCCCCCCCCACCGCCAACCCAAGAGGTAATCAATACCTAAATTTGGTGTTTGTCATTCTCAGGCTTTTATACAACAATATTTGTAGACTGGATACCTCAGTCTTCTCAAGCTACATTTTAGAGAGGTTGCTCTTATAAACCTTTGGCCCCAAAGTAGCTTTCATTAGACACCATCATTAACAGTTTTTGTAGAAATATATCAAGTCATCAAGGGTGTTTCTGATGAAATCTCACTCTTCCCCCTCCCCTATTCAGTGCTCTTCCCAGATTCATATTGATTAATAGTCACATAATAGAATTTCATTCATTAAATAAGTATTTATCACTCTTTACAGTTTCCCTCTATTAAGTATTGGCATTTTTGTTCCAATTTAACATTCATAATTCTATAGTAAGAAGACCACAATATTTAAGGAGTCAGGAAACCAACATAAATCCCAGCTTCACTCTTTGCTTGCTATAGGACCTTGGGCAAATCATTTCTTCCCAGGCCTCCATTTCCTTACTTACAGAATGCAAATAAGGATGACCATGACAAGGCTATACCACCTTCTAATCAAAAAGGGTTGTTGCCAGTATAGAAGGAAATCATGTCTACAAAAGTCCTCTGAAAACTAGAATATTATACAAATGTAAATTATAAAAAGTCTTAGTTATTATAAAAATTCTTAAGGAAGAATTACTTTAAAAAGTTAAAATGTGGCCAAATTTTTTATAATTCACTTAATAACCTAATGTTATTTAAAAGTATTAACAACGGTGAAATAACTAACACTTGATTCAGTCAGTTTATAATGAAAAAAGTCAACTAAGTTATCAGTTTTAAATTTCATACTGAATCAAGATTCTTATTTCTTTAGAAATTATAATTAAAAACTCTGTAAAACCCTCCAAAAGAAATTACACATAGGTCATGTTTTTTTAAAGGTAATAAACTATTGTACTGAACTGTTTTTTTCTTCTCTTCTTTTGTGTTTTAAGCAAGTTGAAAAAACTTTAAGGAATGACACGATTTATTTTTTTGACTGTTGGGGCATGAGTCCCTCACTCGCGCACTTCCTACTCCACCAGAAAAGAATAGCAACGACCACTGTGTCTTCCAGCTTGGGAAGAGCCATTACCTCAGTGTGAAGAATACCATGGCTCCAGTCACAGTAAGGGCAGTTCTATTTAAAGCCAAAGCAATGAGACATTTACATATTGCACAGAAAAAAGTATGAAGACAACATTTTAAAAACCTTAAGGGAAAGAGGTCAAATAAGATTTAACAATCTATTTCATTTTTTAAAACTCATAAACTCAGTGCCATAGGAGTTTAGAATCTGAAAGGACTTCAGATAAAATATATTTCAGCCCCTTCATTTTGCAGATGAAGAAACCAAGGCCAAGAAAGCATGGAATAAAGGAAATGTAGTAAGTGGGGGCTTTTGTCACTGAAGAAAACGAGTATCATGCAAGTGTTCTTTGAGGGCATTAAAAAACATTCTTTTCACAAAATGCAAATTGGAGACAGCAAATGTTAACAAGAAAGAAGGAAAACTAGGAAATCGAGGAGGGAAAATGGAGAGGAGCAGAAGAAAGACAGAGACACAACTCCAAAGGCTCGAAAATAACTAGTTATTTATCTCTACTCGTAAGATATTTATTATTTACAAAGGGAACAATTACTAATTTTTCAGTGGTTAACTAACTGATCAGATTTCACATCATCAGTAATGGCAAAAATAGAAATATGCCTCCTTAATATGATATGCTGAAGACTTTTTTGTGTGTGGTATTTCTGCCAAAACTACACAATTTGATTTTGATGATAAGGAAACATCAGACAACCCAAATTATGGGATATTTTATAAATAATTTTAAAAGACTAAAAAGAGAGGAAAAATAAGTGCCACACACAATCCTGGAGTGGATCCTGGACTAAAAAAAAAGTTTTTTCTTTTGTTATAAAATAGGATATTATTGTAACAATTGCTGAGGTCTGAATATGTTAGACAGTAATAGTACCATAATTTCCTGATTTTGATAAATATAAAAGATGCTCTTTTTTGATCTTCAGGAATTAAACACTAAAGGTAGGCATTACTTCCACAACTTACTCTCAAAAGGTTCAGAAAAACAATGCGCAGGACACAATGGAAGCACATGGGGGGAGGGGGCACCTGGGTATTCCCTCAGGAAAGGCTTCCTGGTAACATCTAGAAAGATGACTAAGAATTAGTCAGATAAAAGGGCACACTTGGTACAGGATAAAACAGCCTCAGAAGAGTCATGGATCCGATTTCGCACAGGTAGTGACTAAGTGTGATCAGACTGTTTTTCCAGACATGAGAGCAGGAATTCAAATAGGTATGGGGCAGGTATCTGTGGGTTGCCAGGCAGGGGAAGAAGAGCAGCCACCAGAGCAGCATGTGTAACAGAAACGGGAAATGGATCACAGGGAGGCAGGATGGAGGAGAAAAGGAGGCAAAGGGCCACTTTCAACAAAATTCCACTCCCTAGTCAATCCCAGCTCTCCTGATTTTTCAACTAAATGGAAAACGTTCCATGATTTAATCATTTTTAAAAAGAAAGAAAACTTTAGATAAAGACTTCATTACTAAGGCAAGTAAACAAACAAATGTTTTAAATGAAATTAAAAAGTGTTTGATGTGAGTAAGATAGTATATTCCTTAGGTACTTTGTAATTAGAAATTACAAATTCAAGTCCCATCTCAGTCATACTGTGGGATCCTAAGCAACTTATTTGTCCTAGATTCTCTATCTATAAAAAAGATATAATAAATTATAAAGATTAAATAAGGCAGTGTTTCTAAAGCTTTTAACATGGTGTCTAATGCACAGAAAATGCTCAATATATATTAGTCATTATTGATTCAAAATATTCTTCACAGGTCACTGTTCTTTATATTTAAAAAAAAAACGTGAAATGCTTAGCATTATTATATGCTTACTGTATAGGATAGGAAAATAAATTGAAGTCAAATCACCTTATCAAAAACTCAAACTGAATTCTACCTACATAGGTTCTGTACAAGCTTTATAAACACAACATTATGGCTTTCCACCTTGCAATTCTATTGAAATTAATACAAACTCAAGGTTAAAATAAGAAATTAGAAGATGCCAATTTCATTACCCAGATATCAACTACTTATCTGGGGACATTAATTTGGTGTCTTTCCCAATGTTAACTAACCACTTAACTATTTCACAACTGCAACTTTAATTCACAATGAAAAATCATAAATACAATGATGTTTAAACCTACTATTCATAATCTATTATAGCATCACTCTAAATAAATAGCTATTGATAGGCATAAAAGTAAAGTCATGAAAGTAATTACTAAGATTCATGTTAAGTAATAAAATATAGAATATTACAAGGAGTTCCATTTAAAAAAAAAAAAGAATGTGGGGTATTCTGTGACGGGCCAGTAAGACAGCTGGAACAAAGCTGTTGGAGCAACAGCTGTGTGCCATGTACTGTTCATCTAAAACCACAAACTAAACTAACCCATGTCAGACAACTTCATTTGACTAACCAGCTCAGCCAATGGCTCCTTTGTGAAACTGCTACAAAGAAATCTAACTGAACAATTTGTAATTATTTGTGAAGGAAAAAGTTAAAAATTAAAACATCAGTCTGTATCTTTAAATATGAAATAAAAACTAAGAATCACAATCTAACAGTATAACAGAAATCAAAGTTTTCCATGCTATTTTTATACTGGCTAATATTATGACCACAGAACCAATCTGACTTCATAATATTAAGGAAATAATCCCAAAACCCAACATTTGATAGAGTTTGAATTATTAATATACAACCACACCAATTCCTATTCCATTCTTAACTTACAAATGAATAAAAAGTACTTTACCATAAGAACTGCAATGGCTACGAGAAAATTCTTAACATTAAGTAACTTGATCATTTTAAAAGTAGCTAATTCAAACCAAGTTGTTGGCATGGAAATTCCATGCTAATATCTGAAACATAATAAATTCACATCAATTAAGCTACTATCTATTACATTCATTTAAACACAAGTCATTAAATTATTGTATACCTACACCTTTGTTTTACATTTTATTTCCATTTTTTAATTCCAAAAACCCATGAATCCTTCCTAAGCTTAAATTTCATCCTTTCTCAATTTAAATATGACACGTTGCTGTATGTGCTTGCATACATGCATATACATGCATAAGGTGAATTTCCCTACCTTATTTAGCTGACACATCTTCATTTCAGAGGCAAAAGGACCAAATTACAAATGTAATAGTCACATATCTTTTCCCCAAGATCTCTGAATCTTAGATGTTATATCTATCACAAATCTTCTTTTGCAGTTTGACTCTGCTTGCTTACTATCCTTTTCCTTTCAGCTAACAAATTGCTGACTGCTATAATCTCAACCACATGTCATTATTTAACCACAAAAAAAAAAAAAAAAAGACATTAAGAGAAAACCCACTAGGAAATAAAACAAAAGTAATATCTTTAAGACTTTATTCTCAGACTGTTTTACATTTCAGAATTTCCAGAGAGAAATGAAAATCTTCTCCAAAGATTATTTTGAATAAAACTGAATGCTATGAATTAACTGCTAAAACTTCTGAAATTCAAGATTCAAATGTGCACATGCCACATATAGATCATCTTTTAATTATACAGAAACTAAGAAATCCAAAATGAAAGCCAATTCAGTTCTTTATCCTCCTCAGTTAACTAGCTGATACGGAACCATAATAGATACAACTCAGCTTTCCTAAGATCTCTTTTTAATTTCCAGCTTTCCTAAGTTATATTTTTAGTTCCAACTATTTAAACTATGTCCTGTTCAAGACCTAATACCAACAGTGAATTATACTAACAAATATTTTACTATGTGCTTACTTCTATGTAACAAAGGTATTATTGGTCTATGCTTCTTGAATTCTAAATATAAAGAATAAAACGTACAAATAAATACAACAAAAGGCATTCAGGGAAAATATTCCAAATCTATAAAATTCTCTACAAAAATATTTACTTGTAAATATTCTAATGTCTACAGAATTTAAATTAATAATGCCAAAGTGAAGCACACAGAATGGCTGGCTTGACTAAAGCCTCAGTCACACAGTGGCTGAACCAAGATCTAAATGCCTTGACACTCAAAAAGGATTCCTTTACACTGCTTCAAGCTGCCTTACTCAGATGAGCAGCCCATGAATTTTCCACATGTAGGACACCTTCCTAAAAACAAAAACATGTCAGCTGTTGTGTTTAATTTAATAAGGCAAACACAAGAAATAAGTTTCTCAGAAACAACCTCCACTTTTAAAATAATCTCTCATACTCTCAATGCAGGGGAAATATAGTAATAAAAACTTAATTAAGCTGGCATAAATAAAGGTTAAAAACAAACATAAAATATAAAAATCACGGGAGTTCCCTGGTGGTGTAGTGGCTTAAGGCTTCGGTGCTGGTGCTGTCAGCGCTGTGGCCTGGGTTCGATTCCCAGTCAGGGAGCTACCCACATACCAAAAAGCAAAAAAAATAAAAATAAAAAATAAAAAAATAAAAAAATAAAAAATAAATAAAAAAAATAAAAATAAAAAGGATAAAAACAAAGTTATCTTGATTTCAAAAACACAATCAAATTATACAATAAATGTGAATGTACTGAATTCCCTACTAAAAGACAGAGACTCTCAGGTTTGATTTTTAAAGATCACATTACATACTACTGACAAAAGCTTACCACAAAATGACAAAAAAAAAAAAAAAATGTGAAACACAAATGAAGTAAATGCATGTGAACAAAAAAGCAGGAATGGTATCATTAATATCACAGGATGAAATTCAAAGTAAAACTCAGCACAAGGCTGATATTTTTTTTTTTTTTTTTTTTTTTTTTTGGTTGCTTCCCTGAGCAGGGACTGAATCCATACTGTAACAATGAGAGTGCTGCAGCCTAGCCACTACTCCACCAGGGAACCCTCAAGGCTGATAGTATTTAACTAGAAGAGACAAAAAGATTTAATCATAACATTTTATATACCAAATAATTTAACACCAAAATAAAGCAAAATTGGAAATGCAAAGAAAAAATTGTGTTCAAGGGAGGCTTAATAATGTATTTATTTCAGTTTCACAGATTAAAGAGGCAGATTTAAAAAAGGAAGATACAGAGTTGAATACAATCAACAAATTCCATTTTAATAGATTGGGTAAAATTTTGCATCTTATATGAGACTAATAAATATTCATTCTTCTCTCATATTCTTGAAATATTTACAAAAATCAACAGTATGTTTGCCATTAAAAATTCTTAATGTTCCAAAACAGAATTTTCAGATCATATTCTTTGACCCAATAAAGCTAGAAATCTACAAAAGGATCAACTCAATCCTTTCCCAAATCTAAATTACTCAAAAATCAAGGGGATATCCAAACTCAAATGAAAATTTCTACAAATTGATAAAAAGCTCAAGATTTCTTACCAAAGGAAACAATGCAAAATCAGTCTTATAATGCCTTTCCAAAAGTCATTAATACTATAGACTTTGTGATGATGGTACCATCATAAGAAAACAATCTGCCCTCACTACAATTTCTTTAAGATATCTTTTAAAATATAAATTGTAGCATACAAATTAACTAGAGTACTAATCTCATTTTTTAAAAAGGAGAAAGTAACAGAAGTTTATACATGAAATCATAAAAAAGATTTCTATACATTATGCAGTATAAAATAATCATAGTTCAGATTACACACACACACACACACGCAAAAGGACGCTTTGATTCTAGACCAATTTCTATACCTATAGCAAGAAACCCTTTTGCCTTGATCTGCAGTTTACAGTTTAACTCTAATTCACTCTCACATTGGCAACTCTCTGACTCTCTCCCCCTCCCCACAAACCTCCTAGATTCTTCCACTTGCCTCAGTGCAAAAAGCTTAGACTTGAAGCATTAATAAACTTGAAAACTATCCCTTTTAACGATCTCTAATTCTCCAAAATTATACCTCTTCCCAGCCAAAAACCCAAACGTGGCTGAATTCTTAGTGCATTTAATCAAATTTCACATTTGTTGCAATCCTGCTACTGATACTCCAAAACCTGAAGCTTCCTGCTATCAATGTGCCCTTCAGCATCAAAAAAAAAAAAAAAAAAAAAAAAAAAGAGGGGGGGGAATCACAGTGACACACAGTAATTCTGAGGGATGGCCAATTCTTTACTTCCAACACCAAGAACAGCTAAGATCAACTCTTTAATGGGAAGACAGATTTAAAAAACACATCTGCCACACAAGGGATAAAAGAATCAGTGATACAGAAGGCAAACCTTGAGTGAATACTATCTGATCCTTTTCATTGGTTAACTTAAGACATAGAATAAAGATTTCAGAGAATCAATGCACAAATAACAGATACTTCAGAAAATAACTGAGAAAATGAATACAAAAATGAAGAAAACCTTCCAAGACTCCAGAGCATTTCATCATTTCCCAGAAAAAACTAGTGAGCACAGAAAAACTTCTAGTTCCTGATAAATGTTTCCATTTCCAATGATAAGAGGAGGCTACAAGCACAGAAGTAGAAAACAAGTTCCTGCAGAATAGGAACTTGAGGCCAACCAGATAAAGGTAAAGCCATGGAAGAGAAATAAAGCAGTACCTCCACTATTTTAATACAAAAATGATGGGAACCAATAATTTTATACCCAAATCATTATTCATCATGCAAGTGTAAATATAATCTTAGCTACCTTTTCAATAAAAAGTACTTGAAAATATTCTCTAAATCACAATTCATTATAAAAACTAGCTGTGGACAAGGACTGCAAGTAAGCACTGACACTAGACAGAATGACAGAAATGGCAAGTGCAGTAAGAACCCTTAATGAGAAAGGCATTCATACCACTGAGTAGTTTTTATTATTATCATAACAAAATAAAGTGCAAAAGACAAAAATATAGGAAGGGGTGGGAGAGATGGAAGGGGGAGCTAAATATAAGGTGATGGAAAGAGAACTCACACTGGGTGATGAACTTATTATACAACAAGTTGATGAGGCACTGTAGAACTGTACACCTGGAACCTATGTAATTCTTGCTAACCAATGTCACCTCAATAAGTCTAACAATAAATAAAAAAGACAAAAAGCAATCTTTAAAACAATGCAATCACACACATTTTGGTTGCTTTAAATAAGAACGCTAAATTTATGAAAGCAGTGGAGGGAAATGGAGCAAACAAAACTACAAAATACCTCATTTCCCATAACTCTTAACATTATTAATTTGATTTTCCAATTAAATACCGGGGTGCCAAAAACATGTATACACATGTTAAGAGCTGTTTCTCTATGTATTAGAAAGGCGCTGATGGTAATCACTTTGAGCACCACTCGTATAATAATTGCAGAAGTCAAATGTGACTTGTATTCATCTTTTGTTATTGGTATATATTAATAATTTTGCCTTTCTTTAAATATGTACCCATTTTCTGGCAACCTCTGTATATTTAAGAATATGAATAATTTAAGGTAGCGCCAACTAGTTAAAAAGAAAGAGATCCTACATTTTAAAACCATCACAGAACACAGGAAAAAAAAATCTATCTAACAAAAGACAAGATTTGTGCAGCAAAGGGAGGTCTTATGCTAAAGATCACAGCCAAAATCTTTATTGTCCTAAGCTAAATTTATCAATCCTTCCCTTAAAATACACCTGCCTATAAAATTAAGCAGTAATTTTCTCTTTAGAGAGAAAGCTGATCCCCTTTTTGCCTCAACTGGGTTCCTTTAGGCAAATTTTCATTCAGTGCCTAGCTAAGATGATTATGGAGACCAAAATCTTGTTAGCAAGACTGAGTAAACAAACTCTGCTTATTATCATTAGCTAAAGCAACATCAGAGATGTTAACTTTGATCAGTTGTTCAAAATAATGTCAGCCAGGTTTCTCCCCTGTGGTTATTATTTTCCTCTTGGTAATGAATAGTATCTTATGGGCAGAAACTTTATGACTATGTTAACATCCAACTACTCAAACTTTCACCCACTGGTTTGAACATCCATTTATGATGCATACTTGAGTCAGCTGTTATGACTGACAAATGATGATTTTCTATCCACCATTTCCTCTATACTTATTAGTCAGAATTCTACCTTAAGGAAGAAATTCCCTTCCTCCCTCACTTATTTATCACTCTAGAGTCACAGATTCTTTATTTATGGACAATAATCAATTGCTATTATTTATTGTGATGATCATATATTGTCTCAGAGTTAGCCAGTGGGAGTTCTTCCAGGTTGGCTGTTATCTCCTTGACATGCCACCATCATTTCATTTTTTGAGCACTTCTTTACAGTACTACAAGATGTGCCAAGCCTCATCTATTTTTTCCCGCTCCAGCCGAGGGATTAGTCATTTCACCAAGGCTCCTTTTAGTAAAGAATGGTATTTAGAAACCAAGATCTGGCTCTCAGTGTTCTCACTGCTAATAAGATATCCAGTGTTTCTAGGCCCTCTCAGCAAACAGAACTGGAAAAAAGAAAAGAACTGGTAAAAAGATAATAAAGACATGTATGTGTATCCACACACATCTATTTCTATGTCTATTCATATACCTTTTAAACCTTGACTTCATGCCATTAACCTGAATTCCAATCAAACATCATCCACATTTGTAATTCCCTTCTCCAACAGCGAGAAAATGTGTCTCCCATTTTCCACAATATATTTACTTATTTGCTTAATCCTTAATCCCAGTTAGAAAATTATTTTGAAATTGCAAATTCATGCTTCTGTGACAGACACCCCCCAAAAAAGTCTATTAACTAGAGTTCAATGTTCATTTAGAGGGGGTTTTCTGGTCCTTATCCTAGGGACATAGGGCAAATACCATGTTCAAAAGTTTCTTCGCTTTTCCCTTCCCCCATTCCGTGTGGTTATATTATTCATGTGAAATAAGGTTCTGCTCACTTGTTCCTGTGGGTAGTCTAGCCTAGGGTGGTTTTGTTCATCCCTTGATTTTATTGGTGTTTGCTGTTTATATACTGAGTATGTTAACCATTAACATGGTTCCAAAAGTCAGAAAGGTATGCCCAGAGGGGTCACCAACTCCACTCCCACCCACTCCCTATAGATACACAATCTCATTAATTTCATACATCTTCCTGTGCTGTTTTGTCCCAATGAGCATATATTTTTTTCCTTATTTTCCCTTCTTTCTTACACAAAAGATAGTATATTAGGCATACAGTAATACTTTTGTACTTATATCTTGGAAATAACTCACACATCAGTTCACAGAGATATTTCTCATTCTTTTCATGGCCGCATATAATAAAATACGGTATTTTATTCAACCCCTCTCCTCTCTTATAGGTTGCTTGTAATTATTTTAATCACAAACAATGCTGTGACTTCATGCATGTCTATTTTCATTCTGTGGGAAGTGTATCTTCAGGATAAATTTCTAGATGTAGAATTACTGAATCGAAAGGTAAGCACATATATAGTTCAAAACAAAATCGATCTTAGGTCTCCTGATATAACACACTGAGAAGATCCTATCATTTCTGTGTTATTCCTGCCCCCAAATGCATAACCTGAATCTAATCATGAAGAAACAAACTCAAATTGAGGGAACTCTACAAACCACCAACATGTACTCTTTAAAATGTCAATGTCATAAAATACAAAGGCTAAATAAACAACTGTTCCAAATTAAAGAAGACTTGGAAATAAAATACATTGTATAATCTGAGATTTTCTTTTGCTATAAAGAGCATTATTGGGACAATTGGCAAAATTGAAAAAGTTCTGCATATCAAAAATTAACAATGGTTACCTACTATGTTTATGTAAGCAAAGCCCTCGTTTTTAGGAAATGTCCATCAAGGTATCTAAAAATAAAGGGCATTGTCTTCAACTTATACTCAAATGATTCAGAAAAAAAACTGTGTGCATATATGAGGGGAAGGATGAAACATAACAGCAAAATGTTAGCTTTAGGGAAATCTGGGTATATGTTTTAAAGCTACACTGGGTGTCATTTGGACATTTACATTCGTAGTTCTAGTACTAAGCATTTACTTACTTGTAAACAAAGCTCCCTCTCCTAGGGTAAAGAAAACATCACCATATGAGGTGACAAGATAAGCTGGTTGGTAATATTAAACTACTAATATACACAAACAACAAATTCTGTGACTATAAAAGTTTTAATTAAACTAAGACAATGTTATTTAATGCTGTATATAACCAATAAACAATCACAATGCTTCTATAAAACACTAAAAATAAAACAATCTACAAAGTGACAAGGAACTCAGTCTAATTATGTCTCCAGTAGCACAACTTTAGATAACTTACATTTGCTTCTTTCAAAACCACACAGAAAACAGGTGGATAAGTATATAAATCTTTGTCTTTTTCATAAAAGCATGGGAGACATTTTTCTTTGAGAAACAGAAATCAAAGGCCTACCACAGGACATTACTTTATACTAAATTTCAATCCCAAACACAGACCCAGTGGCTCTACCTGTAGAAATTCAAGATTAAGGCCTTTGGAGAGGATTCAGTGACAATTAACTCCACACTCATTACCACTTTTCAGTAAGGAGGGCACAGCAGAACTAATACCCTAAAAGTACTTCCACTTTCCCTCAATTAAAAAAAAAAGAAAGAAAGAAAAGAAAAAAAGAATAAATGTTCATGTAGCATCACAAAGTTTGTTTCCATTTTAATTTGAAAAAGGAAACTTGGAATCTTTCAAATCATTTAAAAATATACTATTTAAGAAAGTCTCTTTCCTCATCCTTCCCCCACACTTTTAAAGTTGCCCATTTATTTTCCTAACTGAGTTAAACAGACTACTTTCATTTCAAAACTTAGGGAAGACCCATGACACACATTTCAGCTTTAACACAGATGCATTAAAAATCCCTTGTCTGCTTGTCATCACTCCACCTTGTAATGGTAATGTACTACACCAAGGGGGTTCCTGAACTACTAAGTGTCCCCTCTATACTCCTGCAACTTCCTCATCCCTGGACAGATGGACACACACACACACACACACACACACACACAGGTTAGAACAAAAAGAATGAATTTTAAGAAGTCCTAGGTTAGAATTTCCTTCTATTTCTCCTATGTCCTTCTATTGATAAAAGTAGTCAATCCTCACTTAAGAAAGTGTTCTTCCTTGGGTACCTAGTGTTTGTATCTAATAATGGTCAGCAGAGCGTTTTCAACTGATGGAAATGAGAAAATCTCTAGTACGTACCACCATTAGCAGAAATGTCTTATTTTTCAATGCTAAGAATTCACTTGTAAATTACTCTGAAAATGAAATATAATAATTTGAACACTATAAAGAAATATAGTTTCAAATTCACAGATGAAAGTTATTTTAAGTGACTTATTGGAGGATGTGTCAAGATGCAGCAATTCAGGAATCATAATCTTCACACAAGGGTCTCAATCTTCACTATGAACAAATACACGAGTCTTAAAATCTCTTCTAGAATCTCTGCCCCAAGAAAAGGCAATGAAAAAGCACTTGGCAAAAGACAAACTAGGTAAAAAGCAATGTCTGAGTCAGGTCCAGACTAACAGGTTGTAAGACTGACTAAAAACCCAGTATGTGAGAAATCAGCTACCTCCTACATGAACGCAACTCAAAATCTGACAGACTGCTAAATAAAAATTCAGGATGCTAAACGAAGAACAGAAGCTGAGCAATTCCTCTCTTTAATTCTGTAAAACATGTTTGGTCTTCTCAGAGTTGCTAGATTAGCATTAACTGAAAACCCCAATGATTACTTCACTATTTCCCAAAATCAACCCCCCAACTGATAAAAGAATTTCCCCAACTCAAAATGGGATCAACATTCATCATCTAAATACCACACAGAAGTAAGGAGGAAAGTAGGAGTTTGGGGTAGGGGGGTGGAGAATAAGAGAACAGCTTATATGTCAAGAGAGTCAATGACTATTAACCCCATACTGTCTACAGAGTGAAAGTCTTTTAATGATCACCTTTCAGTAAGGAGGGCAGAGTAAAACTAAGACCCTGATAGCACTTCTATCTTTCCTCAAAGAAGAAAAAAGGAATAAAGTACAAATTTTGTTTGGAGGAACAAGATACAGAAGTATAAAAACCAGGTAATAAGTATTATTTATTTTGTAGATGGCACTGTGCTGAATGATATGCATGCGTTATGTTACTTACTCCAAAAACTCTAAAGGTACTATTATTAGTCTCACTTTTCATATAGAGAAACAGGCTTGGAGAACCTAAGGAACGTGCCCCAAGACACACAGTTTAGTTAGTAACAGAGTAAGAAAGAACCATGAATTTGAAAGGTGCAGAGATTTGTTCACCCAAACCTAACATTTTATAGAGAAGAAAATGAAACCACCATGAGATTAAGGGAGATTAAGAGATTGCCCAGTGTCACCTGAGCAGGGGAACCTAGAATCCAGATATCCCGTGCTCTCTTCATTTCACTTTGTACAGTGTTAAGATAATTTCCTAACTAGAGTGTACTCGCTGTTGAGGTATTCTATTTACCAAAACAACTTAAAACACTTTTGAAAAAAACTATGAACAGAAACAAGGAGGTCATGTACATGCATACATTCTTAGTAACAAAATATTTTATGTTATATTCATTTTAAACAAGAAAAACACCTCAGTTATTACTGTCTTAACTTCCTAATGTTGCAGTTCTTCATATGTATAGGAGGCAACAAGTATAGCTAAAGTTAAAGTCAAAGCTAAAGTTGTTTTTAAGTTCTCCACTCCCAAATCTGTTTATTATACTTTTTCTGCTCAGGATTATAAATCAGAAAAAAATATATTGAACACTATAAAGTGTTTTTTTTAAATCTCAGAAGTCTTAAAAACCAATCTGTGACATCCTGATCTCCTATAAGGGGAAACTGACTTCTGCTTGTTAAGATTATTATCCTTCTGTCCCTCCTCTCCCTCCAGTTACTACTGCTAGACAATGACAGCAAAATGAATTTTAATTTCCCAGGGATTAGACAATAAATAGCAGTTCCATTAAGAGTAGATATAGTCACATTAGCTCCATAATCTAAGATTAACGATAATAGTAACGCCTGTAGCCTTACTATGCACTAGACATTTTTCTAAGTCCTTGACATATGTTAAGTCATTTTAAGTTTCACAGCAGTATGTGGTAGTTTGTATTTCCCTTGTTTACAGATGGAGAAAACATAGGTAAGGAGAGGTTAAGTAATTTGCCTAAGATTACACAGAGCTGTAACTCTATTCAGGTGGTCTGGCTCTTGCCTCCACAGTCTCCTCAAAGTTAGAGCCTCTGTTCCTCCTTTTCACTGGCCCCAAGTCAAAGTTAGCCTATGACTCCACTCCCCCTTACTCACATAAGACATGTCCTCTCTTCCTACTACCAAGCCTACATGGTACTTTCATCGATCCTTACCAAAATAACTTTTCCCTGATTCTCAGTTCTCTCTGCATTTAAATGTTACAGAATTGTACACATATACACTTATAATAGCCATCGTTAACTGAGTACATACTACGTGCTAGTAGTTAACTGAGTACACACTACGTGCTAGATACAATGCTAAGAATGTTCCCCTAAAAGGATTATAAAGAATTTGTGATCGGACCCATTTTACTGAAGAGAAAATTGAGACTCAGAGAAGCTAAATATTTTGGCTTCAATTCTCTCAGTGAATAAATGACATAACAAGACCCGGTACTCAAATCTGTATGACTCAGAGTTCACACTATTTCTCTATGTGTAACTACCTATCTTCCCCATGCATATATGTCTCCTTTATTTCCTTTATAAGAGCTGTCAGAAAAAACATTCAGCCATTGTCAATATAACGAAAACGGTTACATGGCTGTATACTTTCCAGACAGTCTTACACATCATCTAGAGCACCTAGGTACATACTATTCACAAAGGACATCTTTCTTTAACAATGAATTCTATAAAATCATTAGGAAGACAGCAAATTACCACTATCTTACTGGCTCCTAGTACTATTTCCAAAAACAAAAGGTTCCAATTCCTAAATAATTAACTTACATTCAGATGCAAATAGATTCAGACAATCTCTCCCCACCAAAAAAATAAATATGTATTTGTGCTTTAAGTCTTTTAGGTAACACTGTTTATTAATGCTGGAACCCAGGATTATTCTCTCACTTCTCCCCAGTCTCCCCCTGACCCCATTAACTACAGTCCCCAAATAAAGGATTAGCTATTATTGTTTTTGCTTTGCCATCATTTACTTAGCCTCCTTGACCCTAGGGAAATAGCAACATGACAGCATCTCTGATTCTGCAGCCTGCTAAACTTAAACCAGTCTCACCCCTTACTCAGTTTAATTTTTTTAACCCACTAATGAGTATATTGTAAATGCTCATTATATAAAATCTTCTCTTCCTGGATAAACATTTTAGCAGTTTTTAATACCTTGAAATAGTGTAACAGCAATTATTGCTCAATTAGTCAATATGAAAGGTAACGATCACATTTTTGTTACAGTACTCTGCATTTTAATGTCACTATAAACATTAAGTGAAATGAAATAAGCTATTCCAGTATCCCAATTGATAACAAATCGGTGAAACGGAAACCAGAAATATTTCACCAAAGCATCTTAACAGTACTCACGCTCCATCAAGAGTTATCTTTGTTATCTGTTATAACAGGATACCTTCGTTCTCTCCCAGCACATGCCACACCTTTTAGGTTGACAAAAGGAGATAGATATATGGGTTGCTCTTTTCTAAAATCCCCCAAAATTTCACTCAAACCTCTTACCAAGAACAAATCCTAAGAATGAAGAATTCCACCTCCATTATCTTTACAACCCCTGACTTTCCATCTCCAGCTACCAGAGAGGACTGGGGGTTGGGTAGCGGGTGGTTGGAACAGACACAGAACGCACGATTCGGTCTTTCACCTCCTAGCCTGGTCCATCCCAAACTTCACCTTAGCAGCAGGAATTCCTAGGAAATGGTCTCACCCCTATCGGAGAACATTCTTAACTTCTTCGAAGCCACCATTTCCCTGGGGCATTATCACACACTCCTACCCGGGCACAGTACCTAAGAGATAACTTAAAAGAAAAGCACTAACACACACAAAGAGAAACACAGTGCTTGAGTCGGGCAGCTTCAGTTCAGCGTGAGCGGAGAAGCCCGGAGACCACGCGGAGCAGCGGCCAAGTTGCCACTGCGACCGCACCGACTGTGCAGCAGGCGGCCGTGGCGGCTGGAAACCCAGAGCGCGCGGCTCCAGCCCGACGCCCGGCGCCCTGGCCCTCCGGGCAGGAAGCCCGGCGCGGCGGAGCTGCCTATCCTTGAGGGCTCGGGCCCCCGCCGGAGCGATAAGGTGGATCGGCGCTTCCCACCCTCCAGCTCCGCCCTCCCGGCCACATTCCTGAGAAGCCCGACTCCGGGGACGCCGAGCAGGGCGCAGGGGAGAGAAGTGCGGCGCTGCGGCCCTAGGGTAGGCGGACAGAACCGTGACCCCACGCCCCCCGCTCGCCCGCCCCGGGCCCGCGCGGCGCCTCCGGGGCGGGGCCGCGACGGCCGCCCCACCACAGGTAGCGTGAGTCCCCGCCCGCCGCCGCCCCGGCGCCCCCGGCAGGCCCGCTCCAGGCACCTGGATGAACTGGATCGTGAGCGCCGACTTGCCCACGCCGCCCCCGCCGACCACCACGAGCCGGTACTTCTCCTGGCCGGAGCCGTCCCGCCAGCCGGCCGCGGCCATGGGGACGCCACGGAGCCCAGCCCGGCCACGCCGAGCCGCCGCCCGCCTTAGGCCCGGCTCCGGGGACGTGTGCGGCCGGCTGCTGCGGGCGAGCGGCCGGGTGGGGGTCCCAGGCGCCCGGAGCTGCCGGAAGGGCCGGTCCGCGCGGGAGCGCGACGCCCTGGCTGGCCGAGTTCCGCCCAAGACGCAGTGGAGCGGAGTGACTACAGGGGGCCAGGGGCGGCAGCGGCCGGGGGTCGCGCTAGTCCACACGTCTCCGCAGCGCCTGCCGAACGCAGCCACCAGCGCCGCTACAAATGGCCGTCTGGGGGCCGGACTACTAGGCTGAGGTGCTGCATATGCATAAGGGGGGCGGGCCGGGGCGGGGCCGCGCAGGCTGGAGCTGAGATTCGGGAGCTGACCCAGAGCTCAGACCCCCGCAGACGTGCCTTTCCAATCCCTTGACTCTTGAGTGTGTGTGTGTGTGTGTGTGTGTGTGTGTGTGTGCGCGCGCGTGTGTGTGTGTGCGCGTGTGTGTGCGCGTGTGTGTGTACGCGCGCACGCGTGCGTATGTGTGTGAGAAACAGCATGGGAGTGGGTGTCAAGTGGGAGTGGGAAGACAGTAGACAGTATGTGACCGTAACTGTGTCAGAGATTGTCAGGGATTATGTGGGTGAAAAATACAGTATGTGAAGGCATGTGTGAAAAATAGAGTTGTTGTCATCTTAACTCAATTTGTAGGAGAGTAAATATCCTATCTTGAGACTACAGATGGTGACCATGATTGTGTGAAAAACAGTATGTGACAGTGATTGAGGATTAGAGCTGTGTCACAGTAATTGTGTGTGATGAACTTGTGGTGACAGTGTGTGAGGAATATGACAGAGAACTGAACATGGGGAATAAATCACAGTGATAGAGCTTGTGTGAGCAAGAGTGAATGCGACAGATTTTGTAGGTTTCGGGGAGTATTTTAGTGGCATGTTTATGTGTGAGAAATACTCGTACATGAGAAGTATGAGTGTGAGAGATTAGTTGGTACTTATTTACACACTGCATACCAGGCACTGTGCTAGAAATCCTTTCGTGAACAAAATAATATCCTTGCTCAAAGGGAACTTAGAATCCAGTGGGAGAGACAGGCAGGTCAACAGGTAAAGAAAGTATAAGGCATAATGACAGGGGCTGTGACGAAGAAGCACTGGTGGCATGTGTCCCCCAAAGGAGAAGCACTCACCCCAGAGCTGGGTGGTCAGGGAAGCCTTCCTAAAAGACCTGAATAATAAGTAATATAGACAGATGAATAATTGGGAGAAAAGTATTTCAGGAAAAGGAAACCACATGTGCCAGAGGCAGAAATGAAAAGATAATTTTGTCACATAATTTTTAATGTGTTAGGAGAGTTTGCTTGCCACTGATGCTGAGTGAAAAGTGATTATCTATGTGTATGGCAGTTTAACCAAATGTAGCAGGAATCACAGCTCTATGTAGAGGCAGTGCAGGATAGTAGATGAGGCCATGGGCTCTGGGTCAGAATGGATTCAAACCCTAGCTCTTCCAATAATGGTGTGATGTTGGGAACTAACTTAACCTCTGTGCCTCAGTTTCCTCTTCTCTAAAATAAGGAGAGTAAGATTACCTACTTTAAGTGTTATTTTAGTAAGAATCAAATGAGTTAATACATATAATATTGCCTGGCATATAGTAAGCATTTATGGCAGTTTGGGAACATGACTGCAACTTCTCGGATACAACCTAGTGATGCTCTTGGAGCCCGTGGAATACAGCAGATGAGATGCTGTATGACTTCCAAGGCTAGGTCAGGAGAGGCCACACAGCTTCCACCTGTTCTCTTGAGATTCTCACTCTGGGAGAAACAAAGTAAGAAGTTGGGCTACTCTGAGACTGCCATGCTAGAGAGGCTACATGTAAGCATACCAGTCAAAGGTCCAGCTGAGCTCCTAGCAAACTGCCAGCATCAGCTGCCAGCCACGTTGAGACGCCTTGGACACCCAGCTCTGTCCAGCCTTCAGATGACTGCAGCTCCTGCTGGCATCAGACTGACTGCAGCTGCGCGAGAGACTCCAAGCAAGAGCTGCCCAACCCAGCTCTTTTTGACCCACAAAATCATGAACACAATAACGTAGTAAACTGGTTATACTTTTCAAAACTTTTTATTTGGGAATAATTTCTATGTATAAAGTATAAAGGTCATCCATACACCTTTACCCAAACTCAACTATTATGAGCATTTTATCCCACCTGCTTCATTATTCTCTCAACTATATCTGTTTCTCTTCATATCTTCATATATATATTTTTATATATAATTCATAAATAAAAATGAATTTTTTTAGCCATTTAAGGGTAAATTACAGATATTTTGACCCTTTACCCTTAGGTGCTTCAGGGTGTATTTCCTAAGAATAGAGATATTATTTCACATAACCACAGTCCGTTTATCAACTTCAGCAAATTTAACATTGATATGAATACTTTTGTCTAATCTACCATTTATATTACAGTTTTGTCAGGTGACTCAATAATGTGTTTTAGAGCATTTTTTTCTCTAGTGCGGGATCCAGTCTAGGGTCAGGCCTTGCATTTACTTGTCAAATATCTTTTGCTCTTTTTAGTGTGGAAATGGTTGTTTTAAGCACCTTTGCGGAGGGCGGGGAGAGGGTGTATTTTGTTACCCAGCAGTGGTAGCCAGAAAAGCCTCAATGACAGATATTGTTGTTCATATGAAAAGAAAGAGAAAGGGGAAAGAGGAAAAGAAAAGCGGAATCCATGTCAAGGAAGAGCTGAGAAAGGGCCAGCTATGCTTCCCACAAAGGCCTCTCAGTGTCTGTCTAGCCCTGAAACTTCTCATAATCCTTCAGGACCAAGAAGACAAAAGAGTCCTCCTACGTTCCTTCCCTACTAAAGTACAATCCAAAATCTTTCTCTCCTTCCAAGAAGGTGTGATCATCAGAAAAGCTTACCAAATCTTAAAAGTATCCAAAAGAAAGTAAGTTTATTCCCTGAGCAAAAAATAAAAAAAAATAAAACTATCCACCACAACTATTTAGACAAGGAGAATGAGCTGTAGGCCCTAAAACAATTGTAATGAATTCTGTAGTATTCTGTGACTGTGCATCTGGCAGAGGAATGTTTGGGGGGTTCTGAGCCTGACACTAGTTTGACCAGTAAAAGAAAAAGAGGAGGCTACCACAATAAATGAAAGCTGGTGAGCACTTATGTATTCAGTAACTAGAGCTTTTAGGGAGAAACTTTTTCAGTAGAACCTATTTCAATAACCTATTTGCTGAGCTTCTTCCCTGCCTGAGTCCCGACCAAGATTTTCTTTCCTTCCTGCTCTGCACCACTACAATCCTTACGCATAGGATAATTCCAACATGGAAACCAAGCGTGCAAAATCATCCCATAGAAAACACGTATTAGTTGC
Source organism: Lyroderma lyra (assembly GCA_004026885.1). NCBI lineage: Eukaryota > Metazoa > Chordata > Mammalia > Chiroptera > Megadermatidae > Lyroderma > Lyroderma lyra. Next base: position 28,968 of record PVJL010005408.1, on the reverse strand, counting down.
TTCCCAGGCATCTATTTCTCCTTCCTTTCAAATAGTATCTTCAAATTTCCCCTCCATAGTTTCGGGATGACTGACACCCGCCCCCAGGTCCAGGGGTTCACCCTTATTCACTTAAGATTATCAACCCCCACTGGCCACAGTAATGAGCTGAAGGATGGGCATATGACCTAAGACAGGCCACGCAGGAACAGATTAAAGTGCAGAATCAAAACTACAATAAGATACCACTTCACACCCACCAGGGACGATAATCAAGATAATAACAAATGTTGACAAGGATGTAAAGAAACTGAACCCCTCATATAATGCTGGCAGGGATGTAAAATGGTGCTGCTGCTTTGGAGAGCAGTCTCGCATTTCCTCAAAAGCTAACCATAGGGAAGAAAGATGGTGGCAGCTGTGCAGCAAGATCTGGCCCAGCTCATGAATTGGAATGGATCTCATAAAGATTTGGTGGGCAGGTATCGTCAGACCCTGGAGAAGGCCATTCGGTTATCTGAGGCAGAGCAACCAGAAGCTTTGAAAGCTTTTGTGGAAGCAGTGGTAGATGAGAATGTCAGCCGCATGATCTCTTAACAGTCGGTGACATTTCTGCACACATCTCCCTAACCTGCCTGATAGCACAGCCAAAGATATCTATTGTTTCACCTTGGGAAAGATCCAACATAGTGTCATTTCATTTGAGGAGCAGGTTGCTTTCATAAGACAGCATCTTGCATCCACATACAAGAAAGAAGAAGATTGGAGAAATGCAGCTCAAGTGTTGGTGGGAATTCCTTTGGAAACAGGCCAAAAACAGTACACTGCAGATTATAAACTGGAGATGTATCTGAAAATTGCTAGGCTATATCTAGAGGATGATGATCCAGTCCAGGCAGAGGCTTACCTAAATCAAGCATCAATGCTTCAGAATGAAGCAACCAACAAATGGTCATAGATACCTTATAAGGTGTGCTATTCATGTGTTCTTGGTTACAGAAGAAAATTTACTGAGCTGCACAAAGGTACTACAAGCTTTCTTACAAGACAATAGTGCATGAAAGTGAAAGATTAGAGGCATTAAAACATGCTTTGCAGTGCACCATCATACCATCAGCAGGAAAGCAGTATACCTGAATGCTAGCTACTCCTTTTAAAAATGAAAGGTGCCAGCAGCTTGCTGTTTATGGGATCCTGGGGAAAATGTACCTACATAGGATCATCAGAGGAAATCAACTTCAAGAATTTGCTGCGATGCTGATGCTTCACCAAAAAGTAACTACAGTTGGTGGTCCTAACATCTTGGACAGCACTGTTATTGAACACAATTTGTTGTCTGTGAGCAAATTATATAATAATATTATCTTTGAAAAACCCAGAACTCTTTTAGAGATTCCTGCAGCTACAGTAGAAAAGATGGTATCACAAATGATAACAGAAGAACGTATGAATGGATTTATTGATCAGATTGATGGAATACTTCATTTTGAAATAGATAAAGCCCTGCCAACATTTGACAAAAGGATCCAATCACTTTGTTTCCAAGGGAATAACATTTTGGAGAAAATTAACACCAGAATGAACAGCACAAGCCATGGAAGCCCAGATGGCTCAGTGGATCCTTATAGAATTTCTGTGCACACCACATCTTTTTCCATGTTGTACAGATTAATTTCACTATCTCCAAAGCATCTGCATTGTGACCTTACATATTACAATCCCTTTTATGCTGGGTCATTTAAAGAGACATTATTAGTACAGTAAGCACGAGGATATAAAAATATATAGTTCCTATATATTCAGGGTCTCTGTGTGCCAAGCTAACTCAAATGTTTTGAAAGCTTTTCTTTAAATGGGGTAAGTGAAATATCTGTGGCTAAAAAGTTTGAGATTTTTGATAATTTTATAGCCGTGTACAACTTAAGTGCTTTGTGGCTCTCCAAATGTGACCATTCTAGTAAATGGAGAAGCACGCCAAAAAAACAAAAAAGTTAAACATACAATCCAGAAATTCCACCCTTAATTATGTACCTAAGATAAATTAAAACATATGTCCCTATAAAAACTGTGCATATAAATTCATTGCAGCATTATTCATAATAGCCAAAAAATGGAAACAACTTAATTGTTCATCAACTGATGAATGAATAAACAAAATGTGGTATATTCATGCATTGGAATATTATTTGGCAATGAAAAGTGATGAAGTATTGATACATGCTACAACACAGATGGAGCTTAAAACAATGCTAACTGAAAAAAACTGATCACACAAGGGCACGTATCATATGATGCCATTAATATAAAAGGGCCAGGATAGGAAATTCTGTAGAGATAGAAAATAGATTAGTGGTTAAGGGGGAAATGCTGAGTAACTGATAACAGGTGTGAGGTTTCTTTTTGGGAGATATAAAAATTCTGAAATTAGATAGTTGTGATGATTCACAACTCTGTAAATAAACAAAAAAAACACATTGACTTATACACTTTTAAAGTGAATTTTATGGTATATGAATTAAATCTCAATAAAGCTATGAGGAGCAAAATTCAATTGCAGGGTTTTATTTGAGCTAACAAGAAAATATCTTTTTACTTCAAGATGTCCCCCATATCTACTCTATTCCTTTATTGTATGTTTTTTTTTATTTAATTCAAAGGCAAGTGTTCAGAAAGCAAGAAGCTCATATGCCCAGCTCCATCTAAACAGTCTATTCCAAAATGCTTTCTTGCCCTTTGAGAATACCCCAAAAGCCTACAGGAAAAAAAATGCAAAAAACTCCCCTGCAAAAACAAGTCACTGAAGACATAGGAAAACATGGGAGAGTATGAACCGGTTGTCATTTAAGCCAATGAAAGATGAATTTTTATCTGAATCTGAAAAGTTTCCTTCTCAGGTAGCTGGGGAGATAATAGGTAAGTACAAAAATCTTCATGAGAAGAATGACCTAGAACCTTAGGAAGAACAATGGAGATCATTGCCCTTACCTTACTGAAAGAAATCCTGTGACTAGGGAAGAAATTTCTTTCCTACTATGACTTAGCAGGTTTTTAGCAGGATACAGGTCTCCTGACTTCCCTGGTCAGAGTACTTTGCCCCACACCAAGCTGTGTGTTGTCTAAAACCCCTCAGAGCCTCACAGCACAGGCAACGTGATACTGTCAATCAAGAAGGCTGTTGAATGCATCATTTTGACTTAATTTGACTTAATTTGAGCAATTTTCTGGCTAACAGGTTGTCAAGAGATTTCAACGGACAGATTTAGAGTCAGATTTGACCAACAGATACATTTCAGCCCACAAGTCCATTTAAAAAAAAAAAAAAAAAAAAAAAAAAGCTTTTTTGAATTGGTTGCCAATATTTAAAAATAGGTGATTTTACAAACGAATCTGGGTATCTAACTCTCCCTTGAAAAATTAAATGGAATATCTAGCAGCACTGGGCCAGCATTATCATATGACAGCTGGCTAAAAGTAAGGACTTCGCTGCCTTTGAAAAACAACGTGTGGATGCTCCTGTACTTCAGTCAGTCACCAGCACTCTTGTATCACATCCCACCTATTTCGTGTAATCTGCCTGGTCTTTGTGGGCTTTAAGCATTTGCAAATCCTACTGATGTATGCCAATCTTCTGTATGTGGGATATGCATCTGAATTCCCTTAGTATGTCAAAATGAAGAACCTGGGCTCCACTGCAGATTTAATAAATAAGAATCTCTGAAGTTGCAGACTAAGCATCTGAATTTCTGTATTTAAATTTCTGAAATAACTCTGAGACATTTCCACAACTGAGGAGAGTAGGATTATCCATGTCCACTCTATTTCAGGACAAACAATGACCTTCTCATTTGGAATGTTGGTTACTCATCATCTCTAAAAACCATTGCCCAAATAGGATCCCTGGCCCATCCCAGAGAAAGGATCTGGGAATGGAATGGGAAGAGAATAGCTGAAACCAAGATTCCCCTGACCTCACCTATAGCTGAGTCAGATAAAGCCCAGGCCTGATGACAAAAGAAGGTCAACCCCCAAATCAGAGAGCATTTGATCTTTATCATGGTTGATGGAAGAGCACCATACACTTATTTCCTTAATGGGCCACTGTTCCCAATGTGAATGAATGGCTGGTGGAGAATGAAACAGCCCAGCAGGAGCTGCATGCATCTGAGATGACACAGACATACAAATCTATTCCTTGTTTAAAGATCACGCTGCTAAGAATAGAAACTGAAACACACGCTCAAGCGTGTGCACACCAGCCCTGAGGAGGGCCACAACGAAGCTGGAGAAATCCACAGCTTAGAGGAGGATAATGTGAGAACACAGAGCAGAAAAGTCTCCCTGAGATCTTTCTCTCTAAGCTCTCATTTTACAGATGAGGAAGCAAAGGCCCAGATAGAAAAGAACAGCCCCGGCATTGCCTAGAGACAAAGCAGAAGCACAGCTGAAACTCAGATTCTGTCTCCTTGCTTGGGACTTAACTCAACATGGTACACTGCCTCGGGAGCCAAAGAGCCCAGATGGCTGAGCAGGGCCAAAGTCACACCACACTTCTTTGGCGTGTCTTAGGGTGTCCACCATAGCATTTTGTAAAATAGTGAAAAATCAAAAACTACCTAAATATTAAACAACAGGGATTTGGTTAAATAAACGATGCTATAGCCATAGTGTGGAATACAATGCAGCCATGAAAAATAATTTTATTTACATAGGAAAACAAGAACAATAGACTACCAAACAATAGGTACAACATAATTCCAGTGTTATAATACATATTCTACCATTTGCTGAGCCTGGCACTGTGATAATCACTTGAAATGTATTACCCAATTTAATCCACAAATCAACCATCTGAAGTGGATTCTGTTATGATTTGTTTTTTACCAAAAAGTTGCAGCACAAAGGTGTCATAGCTGATAAATGACAGAATACTCAGAAGGTCTGAGCTCCAGAGTTTTTGTACTTTCGTATAGATTAAAAAATAATAATAATAAAATAAAAAGATTGGCGGGGCAGGGTATTCAGATCACAGGTGAGTTTTATCTCATACTTTCAGTGTTTCTGTACGTATTTTTCTATCTTTCCTTCTTTCTTTGTAATTCTCCATTCTCTCCTACTCCCAACACCTGATAATCTCTAATCTACCTTCTGTCTCTATGAATTTTTCTGTTCTAGGCATTTCATATAATATGGAATCAGACAATATTTATCCTTTGATGTCTAGTGTATCTCACTGCTCATAATGTTTCAAGGCTCCTCCATGTTATAGCATGTATTATGTTTTTTCCTTTTTATGGCTGAATAGTATTCCATTGTAAGGCTATATTATGATTTATTTATTCATTTATCTATTTTTTTTAAAAGGCGAGGGGATTAAGAAGTACAAATAGGCAGTTTCATTTTTTATTTTTTTCATTATTTTTGTTGTTGTTGTTGCTTTTTGGTATGTGGGTAGCTCCCTGACTGGGAATCGAACCCAGGCCACAGCGCCGACATCATCAGCGACGAAGCCCTAAACCACTACACCACCAGGGAACTCCCCCATTTATCTATTGATGGTCATTTGGGTTGTTTGCACTTCTTGACTATTATGAATAATGTTGCTATGAACAATTATGTATACGTACCAAGTTCCTGTTTTGGCATATATGCATAGGAGTAGAATTGCTGGGTCAAATGGTAACTCTATGTTTGATTTTTTGAGAAACTGCCAAACTGTTTTCTATAGCAGCTACTGCATTTCACATCCCCATCAGCAATGTACAAGGGTTCTAATTTCTCCACATGTTCATCAACCCTTGTAATTTTCTATTTTTTATTATAGGTATTCTCGGTGTGAAATGGTATCTCATTATAGTTTTCATTTGCATTTCCCTAGTGACTAATGATGTTGATGTATTTCATATGCTTATTTGCAATTCATATAGCTTTTTTTGGAGAAATGTCTATTCAGGTCTTTTACCTATTTTTAAATTGGGTTGTTCATCTTTTTGTTGTTGAGTTGTAGGAGTTCTTTATATATTTGGGATATTAATCCTTTTTCAGACATGTGATTGCCAAATATATTCTCCCATTCTGTGACTTTTCACTCTCTTGTTACTGTTCCTTGATGCACAAGTTTTTAATTTTAATGAAGTAGAATTTCTATTTTGTTTAAGTCAGAAAAAATTTAAAATTATGTTTATGAACCATTTTCAATTATATGGGCAAAGCAGAAGCCAAAGTTATACATATTTGTATATGATCTAACTATGGAAAAATAAGTGGCAATTAGAGAATCTGAGGGAATTAACTATTCCAGGATGACTGAGAATCAGGTCGAGACAGAGAAAATATTTATGTCACCCTCTGTCACTCAGGTTGAACTGTAATAGGTGCTTTGTCTCTTTCTTCCCTGTCACAGCTTTCCAAAGAGAGGCACACCTGCTGCTCTTAAAGGACTGTGCCCTGAAAACTGAGCTTCCTGTAGCACCCAGGCCTGGTTTACCAAGCTCCAAACAGGTCTCTCTTTTACCCACATGCTTTATCAGGACTATGACTCTGGCTGTTTTAAAGATTTGTGAGTAACTAAGAGAAGCCCTAAACAATGGGAGAGAGAAGAGGGAAGTCCTTTTTTACCCTTTCAGATGATAAACTACGACATCTCTGGCCTCCAGAACAGAAGAGCACTTCAAATGCAGCCATATGGATTTAGGTTAGACAGCTGGTAGAACCTGATAATAAGGCATGGAAGACAGCTCCTAGGAAGCCTTTAGAATGCAGTGGTTTCTAGGCCCTATTCCTGCCCCCACAGAATTACACTGTTCAGGAGAGAACTGAAAGGAAATGCTTTGTGATCGCAATCTTCCCTCCTGTGTCCCATGGGGCATGGGATACTTCTGTCTCCTGCAGGTGCAACACCAGTGATCTGGTGAGAACAAACAACGTTTTCTTCACAGGGCATTCAGGAGCCCTGGACAGAAACTGGGAGACATGGCATCCTAAATGTTAGCAAGGAAAAGGACATGAAAAATCTACTCCACCCCCCTTATACAAGTCAATATTGGGGGGTTAGGGGGTCCAATAAACAGCCCTCTTCTTCACCCAGGTTTGAACCAATTGAGAAATAGGACCAACAGATGGAGATCAAAATGTCAGCTGTATTACTGATAAGCACTAGACTGGGTGATATGGCTTAGATATGAGGCCAAATGGGCTTGCTTACACTACTCCTAGAATACACTTACCATTGAGTTACAGGCAGGGCTGGAAAAACTGTAGGCCTCACCTTATGGGGATCTGTTCCTATAAAGCTTATAGCACACAGAGGAACACAAAATGCCTGCCCCTTTGGGTCAGGCTGCTCCTCCACAAGAAAACAAAGGGAGGAGTTACATTGAGCATGCCCAGATCATCTTTCCATACTATTAATTAGATACTCATACCTTCTTCATAGGGAAGGGTGAGGAGGGGTGGGGAGAGAGGCTAGGAGTCTTACTCTAGTGGTTTTCAAATCTTAGTGAGCATCAGAATCACCTAAAGAGTTTATTACAACATTCCTTGTTGCACTGTACCCCCAGAACCCTGATTCAGTAGATCTGGAGTAGGCTCTGATAAACTGTTTTTTAACAAGTTCCCCAGTAATGCTAATGCTGCCTATCTTGGGGATCACATTTTAAGAACCAAGGTCAAAGAGAATCTCTTCACTTGCAGACATATGGAAGAATAAATATTCCTCTTGACAGACAGGATTTGCGTGGTTGCCAGTGACAGAAACCCAACTCAAACTGAAGTAAAAGTAATTTATTGGTTCATGTAACTAAATGATACAGCTGTTGATCTAACTTCAAGCATGACTAGAATCAGATGGTATCTTCAGGACTCTTTCATTCTCTGTATCTCTCAGATGTGTTTGTTCTATATGACTTTAGTCTTAGGTAGGGTTTCCCCTGGTGTTAGTTGGCAAGGGGGCTCTACTTCCATCCCTTCCTGTATTTCTCAAACTTCAGCATGAATCAGAATCACCTAGAGGATTTGTTAAAACACAGATGCTAGGCCCCAACCAAGGAGTTTCTGATTCAGTAGGTCTGGGGTAAAACCCAAGAATTGGTAATTCTAACAAATTCCCAAGTGATAATATTGATGCTATTAGAAGAATGGAGAATGGATGCTGGGGAGACATAAACAATAGATGTTCATGACTCTTTGTTTTATTTATTAATTTATTTATTTGGTGGTTCCCTGGCTGGGAGTTGAACCTAGGCCACGGCGCTACCAGGGAACCCGACTCTTTGTTTTATAGATCAAGAAACTGAGAGGTTAAGTGGCTTGTCTGTTTTATCCCATTTAGAAGATAAAAGTTTTTCTAAAGGGCATGTTGACACAATAGAAAGAGCTTGGGTTTTGAAGTAAGAAAATTTGACGTCACATCCCATCCCTACCACTGACACACTGAGTGGTTTAAGGCAGATCACTAAACCTCTTGGCTCCTCTTGTTAGTGTTTTAAAATGAGAATAACAGTAACACCTATTCATAGGGTGAGCTGAAGATGTGATGACTTACCGGAACATGTAAGAGTCCTTTACAGTTAGAGAAGTATTAGATAGACGGGAGTTATAAATTATTTTAGAAGTCAATGTGAATTAAAATATACATGAAAATTAAAACTACACAGTTACTTTTTTTGTTTTATTAGTATTATTTTTCACCAATACAATTGGCAAAATCAAATATTTGATACACTATGGAGCAAAAGTCTGGAGAAACAGGTACTTTCATTCATTGCTGAGTCCCGCCCATACCCCAGGGTCTTTCAATGTACCAGGTGCCCCAGGAATTTCATCTCTTTGCCTGAGGGATTTTTCTGAACCCTAGAAATCCATTCCAGCCACCAGCAAGCTAGGCCAGGGAATCAACACTTACTCTCTACTCCCATCTCACACCTCTATGCTCCAGAGCAGCCTTGAGCTAATAATGACTCTTGGATGATGTCACTCCCTCACCTTTGTTTAGGAAAGTCTAAAAGCGAGTATTCTGCATCATTTCTCATAATGTCCCAGTGGGATTTAGCTTGTCACCCACTATAACATCTGGCTTCATAACATGTCCCTCTGATGGTTGCATTCCCTTCCCTGTATCATCCTCCCACCCCTCAGCTTTCTGTTGTTCCCTCCACCTCCCAAATATACTACTTGCTCTGAAATCATTGTCACAGAGATAGGCTTTCCTGGGGGAACCTCAACCAAGATATTAACATCTTTGGGAGTGGGCAATGTCTAGCAAAATTAAAAATTCACATGTCCTTTGACTTAGCAAATCTAATTCTAATAACTTATTTAACAGATATATTCACACATGTGCAAAACAACATGCATGAGACTACTGAAGCACTAGTTATGATAGCAGGAGATTGACACAATTTAAATGTTTGTAAATTTGGGAATGGTCAAATAAGGTACATTTATACAATGAGATACTATGCAGGATAAAAAAGAGGAATTTCTACTAACTTGGAACAATCTTCAAGATTTATTTAAATGAGAAAAGCAACATACATTTGGGGACGAGTGGGTTAGGGAGGGGAGAAAGGGGAGGGGGTGGGAGAGGAGGGGGGAAGCTAAATATAAGGTGATGGAAAGAGAAGTCACATTAGGTGGTGAACTTATTATACATCAAGTTGACAATGCACTGTAGAATTGTATGCCTGAGGCCTATGTAATCCTTGCTAACAGATGTCACCCCAATAAGTCTAACAATAAAAATGAATTAAAAAAAAAAAAAAAAAAGAAAAGCAACATACCAAACAGAATGTATAATGCACTATCATTTGTATAATAGGGGGAGCATATGTAAATGTGTATTTGGTTGTAATAATGTAGATTATTTCTGGAAGGATAAACAAGAAACTGGGAGACAATTCTTGTATATACTCTTTCGCACCTTTTGAATTTAGAAGCACGTGAATGTATTCTCTCTTCAGAAAAACAAATTAATTAATTAAAAAACTTCTTTAATGTGAATGTGGAAAAAGAATCTTAAACTCAGGAAGTTATTTAAGAGTCATTTTAGAAACACATTTATTTTTATGACATTAGATACCATCGTGAGTAACTACAAACAATACAAACTACAAAGCTACAAATTGCAACATATCCAAAAATATATATTAATATATCAATGGCCACCTAGACCTTTAAAAGTTATAGATAATGCATAATTTGCCAAGGAGATAGAAAAAATAAAAGAGAGGGAAGGTTGTTGAAGAGCCCAAAGTCACGGTTGGGGACTTTAAAGCTCTTGTTATAATAAATAACATCTCCTCTGTCCTTCAAAATCTCCCTTTAAAGGTGGGAGCTCTATATGCACATTTTCATGTGTGCACTCAAGTCATCATCCCAGTTTCACAGGTAAGGAGATTAAGGCATGAGAGCTGAAGAGACTGCTAAAGACTGGATAAGTAGAACCTGAATTTCATCCCAGGTCTGCCTGAACCCATGGCAAGATATATGCCAATATCCCCTCAATGCTACCTATTGAAGATGCAGACCTTGATAAGAGCTTTGGTTGTGGGGGAAAGGATCATATTTTACAGTTATAATCTCCAAGGTCCAGGCCTGAAAGTGCACTAGTGAGCAGGAGGAAAGCCATTTCCATTTTGGTCCCTCTGCACAGATTTTCATGCCAGAGCCAGAGCACAGGGACCAGCAAAGGAGTTCTTGGTTCATACCTTTCTATGACTGCAACATGATAGCAACACCTGGGGCCATACTACAGGGCACAAATCTATTAAAACTGATTTTGAAGATACTTTTTGACAAACACTTAGTTTTGCTTTTGTCGTCCCTTACTCAGTGCCAGGTACGTTGAAGTTCTCAGAAAATATTTGTTGAGTGAATTAATGAGCCAGTGATGGGGCAGAACATACGAGAAGTCCTAAAGGGTTAAAATACACAGGCCCAGGTTATAACTCAGTTGAGGAGACAAGACAAAAATATCACAATATTTAGGTAAGAAGAGAAGCCAGGACTGTAAGTGCGGCCTCGGTGCTAATAAAGCTTAAGTTATGCGAAATCAGAGGTGAGAAATAACCCTATAGGCTGGAGTGATGGGAAGGTGACATATGGATGAGCAGAGACAAAAAGGCATTCCGCAGAGAATAATTTCTAGTGGAGATGTGGGATAAGCCCAGTATATTGATGCACGGGAAAGAACTACAAGATTTGGAATTGGATAGAACCAGGGCTTCAATCCCATATCTACCCTTTACTGACAGACAGTTACTTAACCCCTCTGATAAGGATATTAAATGGGGCTTTCGAGCCAGGCTGAGATACGTGCAGTATACAGCCTTCCCCGGTGGCCACTATGGATGCTTGGTCTTCAGGACCTCATTCTTCCTTGAATGCTTGCCTGAAGCCAGATGGGAGAGGAGGAAGGCTACAAACAGGAGAAAATAAAGATTTTTTTTTTTTGTCCCTGAGATCCCACAGACTGGGAGCCAACTGGAGAATGCTGGGGCAATTGGGGTCCCTACATGGAATAGAAGGCCTCCCCAGTTCCATGGGATAAGCTAAGGCTAAGAGGCACAGCCACGGCCGAGGGAGATCCTCGGTTCCTCGGTGGCAGCCCGGTGACATCATCTCAGTCTCTGTCAGGCAGTCCCACAGCCTCCGTAGTCACCAGTCCCGGCTGCAGGCCTCAGACTTCCAAAGCCCCCTCCTCCACAGGATCTTGGGCTTCTTGATCTTTGAGTCTTCACTTCCCTTTGTTTCTATTTCAGTCTCTATTTCAGCTTTTTGGTCTCTGTTACAGTGGTTTTTCTCTCTTTGTTTCTCTATCAATTGTCTCACATTCTTCCTCCATTTTACTCACATTTCTCTCAATAACCAGGTCCAGTTTCCCTGGACAATATTCCTTGCACAAGCAAAACAAAAACCCAGAGGCTTGGCTTAGTCACAGAAGCACATCAGTCTAAAAGCCAATGTGATTATGTAGATTCATAACTTAATACAATACTCAAAAATATATATCAAATGAATTAAAGAGTTAAACATATAAAAGCCAAATCACAGAAAAACTGTCAGGAAATTGAATTCACTATCAGATCTTTGGAGGAATAGTAACTTTTAAAGCAGTAAGCAAAAGAAGAAATCACAAAGGAAAAGATGAACAAATTTTATCACATAAAAATGTAAAGTTTCTGTGCAAAAAAGATGAAAGTAAAAAGAAGCAGACTAAAAATAATATTTACAGTAACATTAAAAAAATGAATATCTAAATGATATGAAATTCATATCAGAAAAAGAAAAATTAAAGCTTGAATAAACAAACATCTTTCATAAATAGAAATAGAACCATAAATCAACATATGGGAGAGTGTTTAGCTTCATATTCTCAAGTATGTGCAAATTAAAACACTAATCAGAACCATTTCTCTGCCATTATACTGTACTAGCAAAAATTAAAACAAAGATAATACCCAGTGCGTGTGGTTAAGTAAATTTACACAATACTTTGGGACATTCTTTGGCAATAATTATCAAGAAACTTTAAACTATGTGTACCTTTGTCCCTTAATTTCATTCCAAGGGATCTGTCCTAAGGCCGCAGATTTTAAACTATGCTCCTTGCAATTGTAGAAGTTCTGCAGAGTTGTCTGTGGGACTGCTAGGGAGAGTATGTATAAGCTGGGGTTCAGGGCTATAAGCAAGAGAAATTAACCCTATCATAAGCAAAAAGTCAAAGCACTGAAAAACAAACTCAGAGGCTCACAGAATCAATGGTTTATGGCTATACAACCCAGTTCTGAAAACAGGCAGGAAACCAGGGAATTCCAGAGGGCTAGGCAGCTGGAACCACACCACAGGTCACAAAGCCAGAACAATCAGGTGCATGAGGCACTGCTGCTGAGGGGAAAATGACCTCCGATCACCCCCACACTGTCACATGCTCATGATTCAAAAACATAAGAGAGAATATCTGATTGATTGAACCTAAGTCACATGCCTCAGGTTTTGCAAGGAATCAGGTGGTGGGGGTGAAGAATCTGGGTCTTTGGCTTCCTAGTGGGAAATGAGAACTATCTCTCAAGTCTAAACATATATGAGGAGTCCCCCAAATGAAAGCCTTGGTTATTTACTGCAAGATAATATGGTATAGGACAGCTGAATAGCAGGAAATACCTTCTACAGGTTGGTTGAGTGTTAACCACATACATAAAGCTCTAACCACCACCCCCACCACCACCCCCGTCTTCACTTCAATCCTAATTTCATCAGCTTTTCCAAATAGGCTTGTAGGCAAAATTTTATTTGAAAGAAGGTTCCTGAACCTTTAACACATTTGGGAAGCCCTGTGACAGCACCAAGAAGTGTGCTTTAATACACATTATCAACTCTTTTCTTCTTTGCTGCCTCCAAATAGAGGTTGGACACACACTTGTTTTTGTAGCCTCCCTTGCAGGCCAGGTTGACAATGCAATGCTCTTAAGAGACGTAAGTTTATGTCTGCTAGGGGTGATTATGGCATGATAAAAACCAAAAGGCAGACTTGACTGGCATTATCTCTTCCCTTTCTCTGCCTTAAAAGTTGATGTTATGACTAGAGCTACAGTAACCATTTTGAGAACGTGAGCATTCGAAAAAGACCCAGGGAAGCAAAGCCAGTGGTCATCCACCTCAATGACTTATTACGAGAGAAAAATCGCCCTTTATTTTATAGGCCACTTAGAGACGCTTTCTGTTCCTTGTAGCTAAAATCATTACTGATTGACACACCCCAAAGAGAAAAATAAAAAAAGTATGAGTACTTATATATTAATATGTTATTCATTAAAACATTGTCCAAATTGGTAAAAAAGAAAAAACAAATGTAAACTAAATTTAAATGTCCAGCAATAAGAGAGTGCTTAAATACATTACTGTCTAACTGGATGAGTTATTATGCCTATATTAAAGCTGGATAAATATGAACTCTTTATGCTTATGATATAACAATAATTCAAACACTAGAATACAAAATTTTATCAATGTTATTTTACTTTACTTAAAAGCCCAGCTACCTACTATAGCCATTATCTCTTTTTAAGGAAACAAGTCACCCACAGCACCTGCTGAACAGAGTAGCCCTGAACAGCCATGTTTCTGTGTTCTATGACCCCTCCTTTCCACACTGCTAATGGCTAAGGAGTAGCCAACATCCTTAGATGCAACATCCTCTCCTGCAAACTCAGCTCAGACAGTGGCGAACTGGGCCAACAGGTTTCTCAATTCTTTGGAATAGGAGTTAGTGAAAACCAAGTGAATTGGGCAAACCACAACAGGAGCCGAAGCTTAAAGGATATATAGACCACGACGAAGTCAAGCACAGGAATGAGAGGTTGTGAGCAAGTGCGTTTTCAGGAACCAGTCAGCCAGGGAATGGGAAGAAAAGAGGTAAACATGGAAAGAAGCAAAGGCACAAAGAAGAGCTAACCTAGGCAAAGGGCAGAGCTTGGAGTGAAGATCATGAAGTCTGTGGAGTTCTGGAAAACTGCCTTAGATCCACAACGACTTTTCGGCCCAGTCCAACAGGCCTAGCTGGACTCCAGCCCCTTTGGCTGAATTTTGATGTGATCCTTTTCTCTTTCAGCTAAATGGTTTCAGCTAGACTCTGTAGCCTGTGTGAGTATGCATTTGTGGGAATTATAATAGCCTAACATAGGTATAAACATAACCATGAAAAATAATTTTTGCATATGGACAGGAACATGAGTAAATAAAAACAACTATTTTGTCAGAAAAGGGATTTTGTGGAGGATATATCTTTTCAGGAATTCATTTTTATAGTTCTAATGTTGTTTTTACATTAAATAAAATTATGTTGTAAAACCACCATAGAACTCCTGGAATAAAGTTTTAAATGGGTACATACTGCTTGATTCTGCAGAACTACTTCTAAAAATTTAAGATATTCTATATTAGAGACAATGCAGTAAAATGTGAGTTTTTGAGCATTCATCACAGCATTGTAGTAGAAAAAAAAAGGAAACCACTAAAATGCCAAACAAGAGTATTAGTTAAATAAATTACAATATATCCACATTGGATGCTGTCTAATCATTGAAAATCACATTGTAGAAGAATATTGTTTGGCACAGAAAATGTTCACGACTTACTGCTAAGAAGAAAAAAGAAATTAACACCCAACCAGCCAACCAAACAACAAAAAAAGATCCTCTGCAAAATAGTAAATGTTCTGGTGCCCTTTTTTTTTTTTTTTTTTTTTTGTAGTGAACACAATATATGCTATTACAGGCATACATAAAAAAATACCAACAAGGGAAGTTCCCTGATGGTGTAGTGGCTTACTTAATTAAGGCTTCGGTGCTGGCACTGTCAGCATTGCGACCTGGGTTCGATTCCCAGCCAGTGAACTACCCAAAAACAAAAACAAAAACAAAAAAAGAAAATACTAACAAGGAAGACAGATGCTAACATGTCCACAGTGGTCCTCCTTGAATGGGGAGGCAGGGATGATTAAAAGACATTTTAGTATTTTTCTCGTATGCTATTGTTTTTCATGTTTTTCTACCTTGAGTATCTATCTCATTTACATAATTAAGAAGATGAAGGAATAAGGCTTATTTCTCTCCCCCTTCTTTTTCCTTTTCTTTTTTTTAAGAAAAACCTGCTGACCCCTGTATTCCTAGGGCACCAACCACTTGAATGGGTGGCTCTGGACGGGCCCTGAGCTGGGGGGCAGGGAGCGGTCACCCCGGTGCAGCGGGACCTGCTGACAAGGGTGCTAACAGGCAGTGCTCACAGAGGTATGACGCTTTAAGCCTGGGAAAAGCCGAGCCAAGTAGGCGGAAGTGGCTCTGCAGGAGACCCAGCCCGGGCGCCCGGGGCTTGCTGAGCGCTCGGAGCCCGCCCGTGCGCCGCTGCCGGGGAGCCGGCCATAAATGAAGTGGGGCTCCTGCCAGGCCGCCAGGCAGCCGGCCCACGAGGCGTGCGGGCCGGAGAGGAAAGCCTGGGTAATCGGAGCCGGCTGGGATCACGTGCTTCAAGCTCAGGAGTCCTGGGCCTTCCTCACCCGCTTCAATTCGCCCCTCCATTTCCACCCAGGGGGCTGTGGGTCTTGTTTTTAAAGACACAAAGAAAGAAATTACGATGACACACAAGGAATAGGGAAATAAGAGTCAGAAATAACGCTCTCGACTAAGGTGACCATGAGCAGATCCTACTGCTGATTCATGCCTCAGTTTCCCCATCTGTGACATGGGGATAATTATAATATTTATCCCAGGAGGTAGCTATGAATCGTATTAATGAAAAGAAAAATAAGAAAGGATATATCAAAACTGTTTCATAAGATATGAACGACTGAGCTAACATCAGTCCCTGTTTACATGATGCATGCTTTTTAATTCTCTGATTTTGGATGTTACTTGTGCTTAATGGTGCCGCTCCTACTGCCACTGTCCATAGCCCACAGTGGAAGACTCCACAGAGAAATGATAATGTAGACACAGGAGGGAAATCAGATGCACAGGGTGAATACATACCTGCCAATATTAACCATAACATTTTCTGAGTTTCACAAGAAAAAAGTTGTAAAAGGAGCCATGATTAAATACATTGTTCTCATCTTTAGAAAAGAAGCTTAGTGCAGAGGACAATGTTAAGCAGGTTAAGTGTCCTCAGGGGACATGGAATGTTGTCTAAATCCACAGTGACCAAGGGTTAGAACTTTTACGTATCACCCTCCTATGCTCTTTTTTGTCTGTTTTTTATGTGGGTAGTTCCCTGGCTGGGATTTGAACCCAGGCCGCAGCGTTGACAGCCTGGAAGCCTAGTCACTACCACCAGGGAGCTCCATGATTTTCTCTACCTATAGGCTACACGTACTTTTAGTTAATGAATCCTTTTGCCAGCGGTCTAACAAAAACGATTTCCTACAAAGTATATTTTCCCTAATACACTGTACTTTATTTAAAAATACATAGCCACTAAAGTAGAAAGTGTTCATCCTCTAGCCATTTGAGATCATGTAACAGACCATGTGAAGATGTATTTGTGCAAAATAAGTGTGGGCCATGTGTGCCACACTGGGGAAACTGCTCTCGTTTGATGCATCCATGACAGAGCCCATCATGGCAGGTCCACACAGACCAAGATCCTAAGCTATCCCTGGAGCCCACTCCCTGGACCACCTCCAAGGAGAGTGAGAACCAGCAAAGGGAACAGACCTGCCCAAGGTCACACATCAGGGAAGAAACAGACTGAGGCCCCGTGACCTTCAGTCCAGTCCTCTGGTTCCCCTTTACCCATTGCATCTCCTGGGTCCCTCCCTGCACCATCCTGGTTGACCCCTCAGTCAAGGCTTGTGCTCACGAGTTCCATTAATGTGCCCATGGCTGATTCTGAGAGGAGGTGAGTTGATGCAATTTGGGTGACCCTCCCAAACCACCTGGAATTCTTTCCCAGTCTCTTTCCCCAGATTATGAACTCCAGGAGGGAAAGAGTTGTGAATTAGGAGATTGAACAGTAGGTGTGGAGGTGGAGTCTTCTGGACCTCATCTTAACAAATAGATGGTAAATAAGCTTTGGACAAATTACACAGGATAAAGAGAAGTGGACAGAGTTGGGGAAGAGTGACTGGCAGGCTGTAGTTTCTGGTGGGGCAGTTTGTGCCCTGAAGGAAGGTACCCTAGAGAGGAGGCAGCCCAGGGCCCCCAGGTGAGGCTGAGCCAGCCGGAGGAAGGGAGGCTATGAAAGGTGGGCTCCCAGAGCAGCTGCCTTTCACAGTTTGTCCACCTGAAAGGCTGCCTGCTTATAATATGCCCTAAGGTGCTATATGTGATAGCAGGGCCCATCTGAGTCCCAAGGAAAGTTCTATCAAGGACTGCAATGTGATAATCTGACACTTAGACAGTTCCCCTGGGGCCAGACAGGATGTTATTTCCTTCACCCAGAGCCCCCCCCAGGGTCCCTGCAGTGCGCATGAACGGTGCTGTCTTTGACCAGTGAGGACAACCTACAGAGTTCATCTGGAGCAAAGTTCTAATACAGATTCAAGTTGGGAAGAGTGGTGCAGAGACCCCACAAAACCTAGTAGTTACGCTGCCAACAGTCAGGGTAGAAATGGGAAATGCCTTTTTAGTTCCTGGAGCCTCTGCTAGGTGCTGCTGTGTGGGAGGCAGTGGGCTCAAGGAACAAGCCCTGGACTCGGAGTCAGGAGACTAGAGTTCTTGCTCTGGTTCTGTGTGATGTTGGGCAAATCACTTCGCCACTCTGGACTTCAGTTTCTTCATTTATGCAATTATTTTCCTAATTTTTGTCCTGCAGAAAAAATTGGGAAATTTAGGTTCTGAGGTCAGACAGTTTTGGTTTCTAGTCAAGTTCTTCCCAAAGGAACTCAGAGTTCAGTGGAGGACAGAGACACATAAATAAAGATATACACTAGAGACTGGCACAAAAGCAATAATCTTGCTTCTTGCTCAAGCCAGCACAGAGAGTGACTACAATGTAGGGCCTGGACTCTTAACAGAGACACACCAAACCGATAAATATCCAAATAATTGATGCAATGGTTAATCATAAATGTGACAGATGCTGAGAAGGACAAGTAGAGGATGCTATGAGAGTACAAAACAATTATAACATGATATGTAAGCCATGTTAAAGCCTTTGGACTTTCTCCAAGGAGCCATAGGAAATCACTTAAGCCAAAGAGTGACAGTAAGAGTTTGCTGCAATGAAGCCTGGATTGGAAGGACACAGGAGCAGAGGCATGGAGGCCTCTAATCCAGGCAGGAGTTGGTAATGGTTTGGATTTGGGTAGTGGGAAAACTAGACCAGTGGGGACAGAACCATCAAGACTCAATGATGGATTAGAGGTGAAGAAGGGGCAATGTTAAGGATGACCCCTGTAAAACCGGAATGAGCAGTAGGGTAAATGATGGTGCCATTTCCCGAGATTGTGCATGAGAGGGGGCATGGCTTTGGGGGAAAAGGATCTTTAGTTTGACTTTGGCCATGTTGGGTTTTCTAGTTGTGGTGGTGGTGGTTGTTTGGACCTGGGCAGACCAAGATGGCCTGTGACTCTGAAAAAAGTTGGTTGGTTGGTTGGTCAGAGAGGAGTGGGCTTTGGAGTCAACCCAATATGGCAACTGAAGCCACAGTAGAAAGGGAGAAGGAGCCTGGCTGTCCCCTAAAGCAGAGTAAGGAGTAGAGCACAGGCTTTGAATGACAGCCATTGGTTTCTGTTCCCTCTACCACCAGCCATGGGACCTTGGGGAAATTGCTTAGCTACCTCGCCAAATTATCATGAAAATTATACTGTAATGCAGTTTGCAGTTCACAAGACTTTCATCTACTATATGAGAGGATATTTCAGACAAGCACCTTGTACTATATCTTATAAGCTTGGTATAAAGTCTAATACCAATGCAATTTATTTGAACAAAGCAACATATCCAAAGCACTCATCATAGTAAAGAAGTAGTACAGAAGTGGTTTATGCAGATATTTCAGAGGCAGGCAACCCTGGCTTCAAGCCTAGGCTTACCGCTTCTAGCTGTGGGATTCGGGGCAATTATTTACTGAGCTTCCCTTTCTGAAAAATTAGGAGAATAATAAAATCATCTTCATGGGGTTGTTATATGGATTAAATGAAATACTGATGTAAAGGAGCTTGCACTTGTTCATGTGCTCAAAAAAATGCAAGTTATTGTTATTATCCTTCATACTGTGACGAGCACACAGCGAGTATTTGTTATATGTGTTCCCCTGCATCCTGCTTACTGCTCCTCCATGCTCCGTAGCTCCATCTGCACACATTGTAGGTGCACAGGACTTACTCAGGGTCTGTTCCGAGAGGAACGGAGCCCTCTAAGTTCACACTTTTCACAGCACCCCCAATTCAGCCCTCTCCACAGCAGCCTCATCTCCCCCTTCATTAAACAAGCATGACAGATAATGCAGGACATTGCCACGTTGTTCTCAAGTACCAGCTCCCCTCCCTCATTGAGAATGTAAGAAACAGAGGCGCTAGGCCATATGCTCACATCATCAGCTGTGTTTCCATGACGACCAGTCCAGCATAACTAGATGTTTCAGCAGAGACATGCTGTGACACCCAGCTCTCCACAGAATGTGGCTGACTAGCTACTATTGTATTCCTGCACTGACATAAGGGCTAAAGCAGGCCAGACATGTCTCTTGGAGATGGGCAAGTTTGTGTTTGCAAAGTAAGGGACTGAATTTAAGAACGATCTTATTTGGCCATCCGTTGCAGCAGTAACTGCTTTGGCTGTAGGAATGTAAAATCAAAATAAAAATTCTGTTCTGAATGCCACAACAGAGGAAGGTACCTATTGCTATGTGAACAAAACAAAGATACAGACCTAATTCTTCTTGAAAAGGTCATAGAAGCCTTCATTTTAATAAATAGAGGAAAGGAAAGATAAGAAGCACAGAGACCTGTTAGCAAGCTGTTGCAAAATTCATATAGAGATGATGAGGTCTGAACTAAGTTATTGATGACTGAAATTGGGATGGGAGTTAGGGAGGTAGAGGGGAATTGTAAAATTGTTGTTGATGTTAAACACAGAGCTTGATTGACTAGAATGCTACTTAGATGTCTTAGTTTTGTATCTTAGTAAAAGAGTCTTGCTATCAATTGAGCTGAAGAACATCACAGGAGCAAATCTGAAGGAACTGATGCTTAACTCAATGATGTAAATACTGAGTTGGGAAACCATGGTATAACCAGTAGCAAAACAATAAAGAGACTAGAAGCTCAGAAACAGAGAGGAGCTGGGCGTCAACAGCATGGGCGGGATGAAAACCAAAGGAATGGATGAGATCACCCAGAGCTAGAAGGCCGAGTGCCAAGGATAGGACCCTGGCTGAGCAGCATTTAAGGAATGTATCACAGGGAGAATTCAATGGAAATGATGAATCCAGAGAATCAGAGATGTAGAAAGAGAACCAGGAGAGGGTGGTTCTCCAGAAGCCAAGGGAAAGAGGATTTCAAGAGTGTTACATCCTGCAGAAGATCTAGGAAGATAAGGGATTGGTTTCAGCTTCAATGACTTTGATGAAAAATGTTGAGGTGAGACAGTGAATGCACAAATACAGTCTTTTTCAAAGTCTGACTGTTAAGAGAGATTGAGAGACAACGTGATAACTGTGGCAGGGGAAGGGATAAGGAAGGATTTTATAATAAATGTGGAACGAGGCTTTAACATGTTCATAGGCTGAAGGGAGGAGCCCAATGCCAGGACATGCTGTCGTTACTCTGTCTGACCCAGATATAAGACAATTTTGGAACAAAACTCCAAAAGCTAGCGTTCTCTCCACCCTCGGGGCCACTCCAGAGGGTCCCCAGGGATGGCTCCTCAACAGGGGGCCACCAGGTGTCCCTCAGCCTCTGCTCCTTAGATGACATTCATCCACATAGCTTTATTGTTCTTGGAAGATGTGAGGGGATCAGTCATGGTCTCCACTTAGTACAGGCCTACTGGGAATTATGCAAAATACCGGCTGTCTCCCAGATCACTTTATTAGAGCCTTCAGGTACTAATTTAATGGAAATGACTCTGAGGTGGAGTTGAGCTGCCGAGCAGGAAGCCTTTACACCAGGCCTCTGTCTTCCACATCTTCTCTGCCTCCTTTGGAGCCAGCCCAATTGTCCCTAAGCCAAACTCTCAGGGGGCTGCACCCTCAGCCTTCCTGATTCCTTCAGACTTAGAGTAACCTTCGTCCATCTCTTAGTGGCCCAACCTAGAGTAGAAGCAAAGAATAGGGGTTGCACTTTGGGAAAGTCAGGGGTGTATAACCTGAAAGGAACTCAGAAAAGTCTGCCAACACTGCCCAAATCCGAACAGAGCCTGGGGCCTGAAACCCTTCCTCTCACAACCCCAGTGGGACACAGCGAGGTTGGGCTTCTCCAGAGGAACTGTCTGCCTCACTCCAGGAGAGAACTCTCAGAAGCCACATCACTGCCACTATCCTATTTCTCCTCCCATCATTAGCTAGTTGGTCCAGTGTGGACACTGGGTCCAAGAGCTTTTCCCATAATCTTTTTCACTGCAGAATCCCAGTACTTCCCACTGTGTCTAGCACAAAGTAGGTACTTGGCAACTATTTCTTGAATTCATTTTTTATTTTTGCATTCACCACATGCTGTTTGCTTTATCAAAGGCTCATTCTCCATCCTCATCATTTAGTTAACGCCCACTCATCCTTCCAAACACACACAGAACACCATCAACTCCATGAAGCACTTACTGATTCTCCACCTCTTGTCTGTTTTGTAGCATTCAGAGCTTATCTCTGAGGTAGAACTTGGCACTGTGTGCAAATATTTTCTTGTTCCTCTGCTATGCCAGCCTGTTCTTCCCTAGCTAGCTAGATAAATAGGTAGTTAAATATATAGAGATAAATAGGTAGATAGATGATGAGAGATGAGAGATAGATGATAGATATCCTAATGCATTTGAGATTTATCCATGTTACAGGATGTATCAGTACTTTTATTGCTGAATGATATCCATATTTTATTTATCCATTTCTCAGCTGATGGACGTTTATTTTGTTTCTGCTTTTGGTTATTATAAGCAGTGTTGCTATGAACATTTGTGTACAAGTTTTTGAGTGGACATACATTTTCATTTCTCGCTGAGTCATATGATAACAACTCTGTTTAACCTAACCTTGTGGGTTGTTGGACATTGTTTTCTAAAGCAGCTGTATCATGTTACATTCCTACCAGCAGTATAAGAGGGTTCTAGTTTTTCAATATCCTCAGCAACACTAATTATTTGTCTTTTTTATTATATTCATCGTAGTGAATATGAAGTGGAATTTTATTGTGATTTTGATTTGCATTTCCCTAATGAGTAGTGGTGTCGAGCATCTTTTCACTTGCTCATTTGTATATCTTCTTTGGAGAAATGTTTATTCAAGTCCTTTGCCAATTTTTAAATTGGGTTATTTGTCTTTTAATTATTGAACTGTAGGCATTCTTTATATATTCTGAATACAAGTCTCCTATCAGACATATGATTTGCAAATATTTTCTCCTATTCTGTGGGTTATCTTTCCACTCTCTGATTAGTGACCTTTGAAGCACAAAAGTTTTACCTTTTGCTGAAGTCTAATTTATCTATTTTTTCTTTGCTTGCTTGTTCTTTTGGTGTTGTATCTAAGAAGGCTTTACCTGACCCAAGTTCACGAAGATTTATTCTCCTGTTTTCCTCCAGAAGTTTTATAGTTTTAGATCTTACATTTAGGTCTATGATCCATTTGGAGTTTTAAAAGGTTTAATGTTGTATTCAGTATAAAGTTAATCTCTACCCTCTCCCACCCAGGCTTAGGGTAGAAACCTGTTTGCTTAGAGTAGAAGTAGAGAGGTGAAATATAACCCAAAGATACCTCTTCTCCTTAACAGAAGGAAAGCTTCTCCACCATTGATGTTTTCTTTCATAATGAGAGAACTCAAATAGTATGACATTCTCCATTTATTTACTCTGTCCATAGAAAGTGGAATGACTTATTTGATTCATAAATTTGGAAGTAAGCTAAATATGCTTGATTCAGGGACTCCTTTTTCTCCTCTCATTTTTTTTTTTGCGGGGGAGAAGGCCAGCCTTCAGGAAGTAGCAGTTCCCTTCTGCTCCTCATTTTAAGTCTTACCTGGGCAGGACATCATGTCTGCAGGCTGCTGGGGTCTGGTACTCAGTGGATGGTTAGTTTGCCTAATTCTGGAGTTCAATTAGTTGTTGGCTCAAGCTATAACCTATATGCCCCAACTTAACCTTGATCACCAAAAGATGATATTTTGGCCACCACCTATCTACCTTATTCTTTGTATAACTTCTCAATTTGTTTAGAATCAGGCAGTGAGAGGGATATCTGATTGGGACACATCAGAGGTTCTGATATCCTTTTCCCTCCTTTTACCCTCTAGCATATTGAGGTGGGCAAGAAGGAATGGGACAAGAGTCTTAATTTGACTGGCCCTGGTTATTGTCCTCTCTCTTTTGGTTATTGTTGCTTCTCTGGCTGACAGTGGCTGGCCATTGATGACCTCTGTGAGGCAGATTTCCAAAAGTAAGCTCTTTCATGGAGAGCATGAGGAAGTTCTTTGGTAGGGAATTGTAGGAACCTGCCCTGTACAGAGTTGTTTGACAGATTAGGCAGAGTCCTAGCAGGAAACAGATGCCACATTCCAAAGAGTAACTAAAGAAACTCTAAGAAAGGACAATTGACAGAGGAGTGGACAAAGTTAGGAGAACCAACTAGGACTGCTGAAGCACCCAGGAATAGTCAGTGGTAGTCTTTACCACTATTAGGATGGAAGGAGTGTGGGAAAGAAAGGACTAACCATGGCAGAGGGGCCACCTGGAGGCTGCGGCCATGGGAAGATGAGTGAAACTGTTGTAAAACTGTAGCCCAGCAGGGAGGGGTTTGGCACAGTGAGTTGGAGGGTAATAAATATCTTCCTTTCAGAGGAATAACAAACATGGCAGCTTGAGAAGCACCCCTGGAAAACTCTCCTGGAGGTTACAACATACAAAACATCTGTAACTAAACTAAGGACTCCCTGTGCAACACACAAACACAGCTAAGAGAGCTGCTCATTGCATCAAAGTACCTGCAGGTGAGCAGAGGGGCAAACAGAGGGAGAAAAGGGGGAAGTGCAGGGATGTGGGCCACATGTAGACCTGCTTGGAACTCTACTACTGGGGGAGGGAGGAGGAAGAAGGCTGTGGGTGAGCATTCTGGGTCTCACTGGGTCCCAGGGACAGAGTAAGGATGCCCAGAGGCAGGGGCATGAGACACTGTAACCACTTCTCTTTGACCCCAGGAGGTGCAGACTGGATGCACGAGATGCAGTGGCCCAACTTCACTTTGGTTCTGAGAGGAAGAGAAGTGACAGTGGTGAGGAGCCACAGCGTGGCCTCACTGTGGCTCAGGAAGGAGAAGAAGAGGGAGCTGCTGGTGTGTTTCTCTTTCCACAACTAGCCCTGTCTGTGGGACCAGTGTTCAAGACAGCCAGTCTCAAAATGCAGGGCAGAGACCTCTGAGCAAACAGAATACAGAACAGTGAAAGCCAGCACTGCCCACATGGCTGCTCTCAGTGATGGGCAGAGAACAAAGACACTAGTCGCCCTTCCCCACAAACCCACCAGACCTCTGTCCCCCCACTCCCTCACACCATCAGCAGTGAGCTTCAGAAGAAACTAGATCAGTGAGGGTCAGGTCAAGGAGCAGAATATCTATAAACAGGATGCAAGAATGAGGAATCAAAGAAATACGTCTGAAAAGAAAGGACAACAGAAAACCCCAGAAGACAAGTTGGAGCCAAACAACCTATCAAAGACAGAGCTCAATACTATAATTATGATGCTTAAGCAACTTAATGAAAATTTTAACAAAGAGATAGCAAGCATAAAGAAAGACATGGAGACCATAAAAAAGGACCAAACAGAGATGATGGTTACAATAAAAGAGATGAAGAATGGCATAGAAGGGATCTCTAGACTGGGTGAAGCAGAGGCATGAATCTTCCAAAGTGATTTGGAAGATAAGATGACAGAAGACACCCAATCAGAACAACAAGAAAAAAGAATTTTAAAAAATGAAGATAATCTAAGATTCCTCTGGGACAACATCAAGCACACCAGCATTTGCATCCTGGGAATACCAGAAGGGAAAGGGGAAGAGAAGCAGTGAGGGAATGAGAACTTGTTTGGAGAAATAATGACTGAAAACTTCCCTAACCTGGTAAAGGAAAGGATATGCAAGCCCAGGAAGCACAGAGAGTCCCAAATGAGGTAAACCCAAACCGGCCTACACCAAGACACATCATAATTAAAACAGCAAAAGTTAAAGACAAAGAGCTAATATCCAAAGCAGCAAGAGAAAGGCAAATCATAGTAACTTATATGGGATCACCTGTATGACTGGCAGTGAATTTCTCAACAGAAACTTTGCAGGGCAGTAGGGACTAGCAGAAAATATTCAACGTGATGAAAACCAAAGATCTATTAATACAACCAAGATATCCAGCCAGGCTATCATTCAACAATTGAAGGACAATAAAGAGCTCCCCAGAAAGAAAAAGCTAAAGCAGTTGATCATCACCAAACTAGTACTACAAAGAATGTTAGAGGGAGTTCTTTAAGATGGGAAAAAAATAAAAAGCAAAAATTATGATTAATAAAATGGCAATAGCTATACCATAAATATAGATATTGAAACCATGTGATGCAATGAGATAAGATGCAATGAGAACACAACATTGTTCCTGTGACATAGCTTCCAAAGTTGCAGTACCTGAATCTAATCACGAGGAAACATCAGGCAAACCTAAGTTGAGGGACATTCTACAAAATAACTGGACTGTAGTCTTCCAATGTGTCAAGGTCAAGAATGTTAAGGAAAGAATTAAGAACTGTATCAGATTAAAGGAAACTAAAGACATATGACAATTGAATGAAACCGATAATTCTGCGCAGGCTCACATTCCTGTAAAAGATCTCATTAGAATAATTGGTAAAATTTGCATGAGGTTCAAAGATTGTATGGTTGCAATGTGTCACTGTTGATATCCTGATTTTGAGGGTTATACTGTGGTTCAGTAGGAGAATGTCCTTTTTTTCTAGGAAACACACACTCAAGTAGGTACTCAGTGATGAATCATCAAGCCCTACTCCCAAATAGTTTGAGTTAATAAAAGTTGTTCCATACATATTGAAGTTCATCAGTGTCTACAATACCTTTGTAGGCATTATATTTGCAATCTTCCTGTAGATTTGAGATTGATTTTTTAAATTAATATTCTTCTGAAGAAAGAAAATAATGGGCACAGATTGGCATCTGTCTGTGGGCAGGAATTGTTGACTAGAGAGCATCCCTGTAGCCTCTCCATAGGCAGAAATCTGCCTTTTTCACTGGAGCTCCTCACCCCTGCTTTGCAGAGCATCCAGTTACCCACCAATTCCTGAGCTTTTTTTTAGGGTCCTGTAGGGAAAATTGATTTCCTTTTTGTCACTGTCACTTTCTACCAGTATTATCTGCCTTAGTTTGGTTTCTACGAAAATTAGAGCATGAGACAAAAACTTGGGTGTAGGGAGTTTATCTAAGAAATGATCCCAGGAAGCAGGACTAAGGAAATAGCGAAAAGCAAGTCAAGGGAAGAAGGGAAAGCCACCAAAAGGGTGTGTCATTGAGGTTGTCGCTGTGGACAGTGGGGTCTGGAGAAGTGTACAGCATGCCTCTCAGAATTCTATCATGCCCCTTTGGTTGGACTGCCCCCAGTAGCATACATTTTCTCCCCCCAAAACCACACTGTCACTTGCACAAGTGTCAGGCAGTTTTTAAAATATTAGAGAAGCTCCAGGGCAAAAAGAGAAAAGATGCAAGTCACACACTTGAGGCACATGCACAGGAGAGGGTGAGCTGCAGCCGATGGGCTGAGGACATGCGATGAGGCCCCTCAGGGAGCTGCTGCAGAAGCTTTTCCTTCCTCCACGTTCTTAAGACATTTTCCCCATCAGCTTTCTCCAGTTCAGATTGGGTCATCAAAGTTTCTTTTTCATTGGTCTCGTTTTCTGTGGGTGCCGATTATGAGTAAAGGAGAGGGAAAAGACCTAGCTTTTGTCCTTACAATTAAAATTTTGCTAATTCATGATATATGACACCTGCTTGGAATTTATTTAACACTTGCACCACTGCGAGTGGTCCCCAAACGCCATCCGCAGCCCTCCTCGTTGCAGATCCCCATTCCCAGGATTTTGTTGTCACTGCTGGGTGGTGAAATGGAATGTGCTCATCCTTGGCAAACCACAGGTTGAACTCCTTCCATCCAAGAAGAAATATAACTCAAGGCCACACAACTTCATAGAAGCACGTCAGTTTGGGTCCCATTCATCTTTTCTTAAAAATCTATGGTCATTCCCTTAGTCATCAAATGGAAGCCACGAGAAGCAAAACTTAGAACTGAATGCGAACTACCTTCTTACAAGAAGCATAGCTGAAATTTAAAATGCCCAGTTTTTAAGGGAGAGACTTCTTGAGGAGAGAATGTGCCACCCTCAGACAAGATCAGGTCCCCTCTTATGCACATTCTCCTTGGTAGCACCTTACACTATTATGATTAAATAATCAGTTGTGAAACCAGTTGTCTAACCAGCCCTCCTCCACTCTAAGATAAACTCTGTTGGAGTAGAGATGTGTTATCATGTAAACCTGCTTCCTCCACACCTAATAAATAATTGGATTCCAATAAATCTTTGTGGAGCATATGCTTTCAGTTGCAAGTAACTGAATTCCAAATGAAATTTGTTTTAAAAGAAGAAAATACGTTACCATACATAAGAAGATAGAGGTAGGGTAGGTTTCCAGTTTGGTTGACTTAGCAACTCAATGATGTGATTAAAAATCTTACTCCTTTTCAGCTTTTTGTATGTCATCTTCGAGTTCATCCTCAAGCTGAAAGATGACAGGGAGAGCTCTAGAGGTCACACAAAATCCAGAGGAAGAGAGAGAAAAATCTCTTTATGTCTCTTTCTTTGAAACATAGAAACTTTTCCCAGAATCGTCCAGCAGACTTCTTAGCTCTCATTGGTTGGAATTGAGTCACGTGCATATTCCTAGGCTTACCATGGTCAAGGGTATAAGATTGCCTTTAGACCAGTCAGTCAGGCCTAATCCTTGGAGCTAGAAGTAATGTTCACTTCCCCCGATACACGTGGCTGCATGAGGGAGCTGTGGATAGCAAACAAAATCATGGTTCTGTTAAATGGAAGCTAAAGGCTACACAGAGTGTCTGATGTGGGTTCACACACCATGTAACTCTCCACATAGCTCACTGCAATTCAAATCTGCAGTCTGGACCAGACAGCAAACTCTGTAAAAGATAGCAAGCTGTCCTCACCATCCTCTTTTCTGACATGGACTCCCCCGAAAACAATTCTCGTCTTGCTTTCTTTTTTTTTTTTTTTTTTTTTTTTTTTTTTT
>PVJL010005407.1:59847-109531 GCA_004026885.1 Lyroderma lyra | reverse complement strand
GGGGTGGGAGAGGAGGGGGGGAAGCTAAATATAAGGGGATGGAAAGAGGGGTCACATTAGGTGGTGAACTTATTATGCATCAAGTTGACAATGCACTGTGGAATTGTATGCCTGAAACCTATGTAATCCTTGCTAACAGATGTCACCCCAATAAGTCTAACAATAAAAATGAATTAAAAAAAAAAAAAAATAAATAAATTAAAAAAAAATTTATTTGTAATTAAACATCATCTGAAAATGAAATCTCCTTACCCAGATGGTTTCTCCGAAGAATTCTAAAGAATGCTACTCAATCTCTTTATGAATATAGCAGATGAGTGAACACTTCCTAACTCTCCCAACTCAGTTTAGGAAGCCAACATCACTCTAATGCCAAAATAAATGCTGTAAGAAACAAAATCAAACAATAACAAACAAAACAGATGCAAAAAGAAGTTGTCTAAAAAGCTATAGATATACATTGTAGAGAATTAAGATAGAAAATACAGCTAGAGAAACCTAATTGCAAATCCACTCCCTCCTCACTAAATATTTGAGCAGTTTGATTAAGGTGTTTCATCTCTCTGGGCTTCACTTTACTCATCTCTAAAATGGAAATAAAGTAGTTACAGCATAAATTATTTGTCATTTAAAGAATTAAATGAGATTTGTTTGTAAATTGTTCCATACAAGCCTGGCCTATAATATGCATCAATAAATGGTAGCTTCAAATCAAAATGACTGGACACATGCTGATGAAGCATACAATACTTTGCACAACTTCCAGTGTAACCTGAACTTCTATAACACTTCTCACTAATTGATTCAACTGATCCCCAAATCCTCTATGGTCTGCTCACACTCACTTCAATTTTAAAAAATATTATAAATATATGGCAAAATTTTTGAAACTATGATCTCCTTTTATAGCACCAGTCCTTATACACTGTGCAGAGGCTCAAAAAACATCTATAAATTGTAAAACTGAGTGACTATTGAAGGGGAGCAGACTATGTAGTCCCAAAATATGCCTCTTTGGCATGTAGATTAGTTTGAGCTGAAGACAATCAAGACCCAGCAGAGTCAAGAAAACCTTTTACCTCTCCCTTACTCACCTAAAATAATTTATATAGAGAGCCTGGACCAGAGAGCTATTACCACAGTTAACTTATTTGAATGACCTATCTGTATGGCAGGGCAAATATCCACTTACCGAACATCTGTTCTTCTTGTCCTGAATTGTCCTCTTCCCTTTGAAGCCTGAGGCCCCTATCTTATTCCTTAGCTCAGGATAGAAAATAAAATTCAACTGCTAATGCCAAATTGCTCTTGGGTCTCATATTTTTTATGGGCTCCTATATGTACAAAATTAAATTTGTTTCTCTCCTGTCAATCTGTCTTATGTCAACTTGATTAGGCTAGCCAAAGAATATAGAAGGGTAGAATAAAACTTTTCTTCCCCTACACTCTCCTGCCCCTTTCATCAACTGCCTCCTCCCTACATGTTTTCTCCAACTGATCCAAAAGTCCCACCATTATAGCTGCTGACCTTATAAATTCAGAAAAGGGTTCTCTCCACAGAAAGCTATTTTTAAAAATGCTCCAGATACCCAGTGAAAAAGAAAGAGGACTTGTTGGAGGAGTTGTAGAAGAGGCACCAGACACTGTCTTCTAATTTTGCTCCTTCTACATCTGTATAGATCTGCTTATCTGACCACTTATTTAACAATTTTGAAGATGCACAGCATTTATCACCCAATAGTAAAAGGCAAATACCTGGGCTATAAAGCACAGTACCTTTCAAATTCCTGGCACAAAACAGAAGCATAGTAAATGGTATTTAATCACCTCCCACTGCTTTGCCTCTGACCTTGCACCTCTTTGGATGACATCTTTAATCTGGATAATATCAGAGTTATTTTTGGTGTTTCATGTGTTGGGTTCTCCCTAGGGGGAGAATCAGCACATCCATACCAATTAATCATCCTATGTCCACATCTCTCTCAGGACCAGGCTATCCCTCCCTAGAATAAAATGCAAATTCCCTCTCTAGACCAGTATAGACACTATTTCTTTAACTAGAATCATCTTGGTCCTAGTGAAAATGATGTAAGAAGGGACATTGTTTCCTAACTCATGCCTAGGGGTGTTGTCAAAATAACAATGATCTCTATGGCAGACATTCAGAGAAGGTCAACATCATGACCTGAGGTTTCAATACTGGTTGGGGCAAACAATAGACAGAGGAGCCTGAAATATTAAGACAGAGACCCAGGAACAAGACAGACAAAAGGAGTCTTAATAAGATTCTACTTATACCCAGAATAGCCAAAGCAATCTTGAAAAAAAAGAGGAAATTTGGACTACTTAGCATTACCGATGTCAAAACTTAGTATAAAGCTACAGTATCAAAAACTGTACAACTTTCTCATTGGGATAGATAAACAGATGAATGGAACAGAATTAAGACTCTAGAAATAAACCCTAACATATATTCTCAACTGATTATCAATAAAAATGCCAATGCAATTCAATGAGGAATGATAACATTTTCAATAAATAATGCTGGGACAATTGAATATCCACATAATTACATGAATTTAGACTCTCAACTCATACCAGAGACAAACATTAACTCAAAAGGAATTTTAGTCTAAAATATAAGATCTAAAAATTATAACAATTTGAGAAGAAAACAGAAAAAAAATTTGTGACCCTAAATTAGCTAAAGATTCCTTGGCCATGAATGATATTAAAAACATGATCTATAAAGGAAATTTTTTGATAAATTCAATTACATTTAAATTAAAAGTTTTTATACTTTAAACGTTATTAAAATGGAAAATTAAAAAAAAAACAAGCTACAGATTTAGAGAAAATATTTGGAAATCGTATATTTGGTAAAAAAAGAAAACACTTATATCCAGAATATATAAACAATTCTTACAGCTCTATAATAAGAAGGCAAATATTCCAATTAAAAATTGGGCAATAATTTGAAAGAAATTTCTCCAAAGATAAACAATTTAAGTAGACATTTTCTCTAAGTAAATACATGAAAATATATTCAACATTTTAGTCATAAGGGAAATTCAAATCTAAACCACAATGAGATAATATTTCACACCCACTAAGATGGTATAATCAGAAAAAGTAAATAACAGTTGCTGGTGATAATGTAAAAGTATAAGCCTTATGTATTGTTGCTGGGACTGTATCTTGGTGCATTCTGGAAAATTTTTATCAGTTTCCTTAGAAGTCAGATATAAATTTACCATACAACCCAGCAATTGTACTCCCAGGCATCTAATCAAAACAAAGGAAAACACATGCTAACTCAAAGAATTGTATATGTGAATGTTTATAGCAGCATTCTTCACAATAACCTGAAACTGGAAACAGCTCAATATCCATCAACTGGTAAATGGATAAACAACATGTGGTGTTCCCATAAAATGAGATACTACTTATATATAAAAAGGAACAAAATATTTATACCTACTACCACATGGATGAACCTCAAAAACATTAGCTAAGTAAAAGGAACAATATAAGAGATCACACATATTGTATGATTCCTTTTACACAAAATGTTCAGAATAGACAAATCAAGAGTGATAGAAAGTTGAATAATAGTTGTCTGGGCTAGCGGTGGGAATAAGGAGTAACTGCTTATGGTTATGGGAGTGATGGGAGCATTCTAAAACTGAATTGTGATGATTATATAATCCTTTAAATGCACTAAAATTCATTGACTTGCAGCCTTTAAACTGGTGAATTTTATGGAATATAAGTTCTACTTCAATAAATCTGTTTAGAAAAACAAAGACAGTAAGTTTTTATTTTATTTTATATTTTTTTACTTTTTGGTATGTGGATAGCTCCCTGGCTGGGAATCGAACCCAGGCCACAGCGCTGACAGTGCCAGTGCCGAAGCCTTAAGCCACTACACCACCAGGGAACTCCCAAAGACAGTAAGTTTTTAAAAATTCTTACCAACAACTACTTGATGAATCTGCCTTGGTGTTAATGTTAAGCTGCATTCAAACTTTTCACGATGTGTACATGGCTTTGATTTAAGTCCTTTGAGAACCTGTGAAAAACCAAATTATTCCAAAATTAATTGTTCAATCTTATAATAGCAAAAGGTAATTTAAGACTTTTCATGGCACAATCTAATGTAAAATATTGCACATACCTTTCTTTCCAGAGCGTATGCCTCTTTGGATTCTATACTCCTGGTACTGAGCAGCTGGTGTGGTTTGATCTCACATTCTGAAGGTACATGTTCTTCTACTTCCGACTGTGAGAGTATGGGTGACTTTAGACCTGAGCATAATCCTAGGTCTATATCATCATATGAACACGTGCCTTCCCTAATGAAATCATAACAACTAAATGAGGCCAAGTCTTTTGCAAAATATATCCGTAAACCCAAATATTCCCCTTAGTGCATGCTGGGGCTGCCCCAGTGAGATTCCACTTAGTAGACTGATGTGCTAATCTGCATTAAATTGCCTCCTGCTGAGGAGACCCCATGCTCAAACACCACCCCAAAAAAGTTCTGCACACTGCACCACACACAGGAACCGCTCACAGTCAATGACTGATCTGAAGCACAAAAGACAAACCTCTTTGGCTCAAGGCAGGAAGAAATATGTGGTATAATTTATGCTCAGGAGAGCCTAGGCACCAGGCTGAGTTAAACTTTACTTGAAACACATCATTTCTGAGTTCCCTCCATGCCCTATTCTGCTTCTCTCATCCTGTACAGGTTTCTTCTAAAAACGAACAAACAAACAAACAAACACTCCCCCAAAATTACATTGTGCTGGCATCCCTGTCTTCGAATCTGCTGCTCGGGAAACCTACCTAAGACATTCCCAGATCAAAGATAAGAAAGTAAATAACTGCAGTTAAAGCAGTTCAAGATTTTACCATATTCATATATGAAAAAGTTACTTACATCACCAAAAAACTAAGGAGTAAAGAAAAAAATTCTGGTTCTATAGGCACCATGATCTATTTCATACTGTTTGAAGAAGTAAACTTTACCTCTCTTTTTTCTTCACATTGCTTATATATTTAATGCATGCATCATAATGGTCCTCATGCGCTTTCTTTGCCAATTTTTCAGAATCAGTATATGCAAACTCAGGATCCACATAGTTATATCTTGGAATATTTGTGAAAATCGTCCTGCAATATGAACATCTCATGTTGACATTTACATATATGCATTTATTTGATCAGTATTTATTGAGTGCCACCTTATGGATTGGGCATAGAACAGCGAGTTGGACAGAATCTAGTCCTTTCTCTCATATCCTACTATATATCAAAACATTATTACACATAGAACTAGACTGGTATCTAGTTTCCTTCTTAACAGAGTCAGAGAAAATTCTTAAAGACATTGGGATGTAATGGTACCTACTTTTAACCCACTCTTGGGGAATTAGTCAAGTAAGGAATTTGGACATTTCTAGATTACAGATGGGACTAGATCTGATTAGTGTTTCCTAAAACTTAATTACTTTTAGATCATTGAGCTTAAAATTATAAAAAATATATAAACACAATAATTAATTACTTGGTTGAACATACTACTTCCTTAATATCTGAGAACTTAGGAAATAACCATCAACAATAAATCTAGAGAGAGAAAGTAATCCATAAAAGAAGTGCAAACTTCTTTATATCTTATATTCACTAACTGGGTTCATGCTCTTCCTTTTTATCCACCATATATTTTCCATAAAAAGTACAATTATTCACATCTTCTGGTCTTGATCTACCTTGATTCTTAGCAAATTTGATTAATCATTAAGATTCTCATTCTCAATAATTAACTGCCAAGTATGAACCTATTACAGTAGTCCACCCTTATCTACAGTTTCACTCTCCACAGTTCAAGTTATCCACAATCAACCACGGTCCAAAAAAATATATATGCTTCCCATCTATCTGTCAGTCACTTAGTAACCTTCTTGGTTATTACATCAGTAATGAGAGAGAGAAAGAGAGAGAGAGTGCTAGTGAGCGAGCACAATATTTACATAATTTTCATTACATTATATTGTTATAATTGTTCTTTTTTATTATTGTTATTTATCTCTTACTGAACCTAACTTATAAATTAAGCTTTATCATAGGTATGTATGTATGTATAGGGAAAAAAAACAGTATATATAGAGTTTAGTACTTATACATTTCCAGGCATCTACTGCGGGTCTTGGAACATATGCCCTGTGGATACATAGGGACTACTACAGTCACACAGTCAAATGAAATTTAATCTAGTATTTCTCCCTGTTTTCAACAATTCATCAATGGTTACAATAAGACAGCTTTAACTGCAGTTAAAGTCTTTAAGAGAGTGAAGCAATGAGAGAGAAAAAAAGCTTTATTACTGAAAGATAGTTCATACTTAAATTTCTCTTCAGGATCTGGGAACCTTAACTCTGTTTACAAAATAGAAATATACAACTTAAATATCTGAAGTTCCTAAGTCTGCAACAGGAAGAGAAGAAGGGACTTAGAAAGGAGTACAGTAGTCCCCTCTTATCCTCACGGAGGGGATTTGAGGAGCTGGGTGTAAAGGGTATAAGGGATTAAGAAGTAGTTACAAAATAGTCACAGGAAGTAAAGTACAGCATAGGGCATACAGTCAATAATATTGTAAAAACTATGTATGGTGCCAAGGGGGATCACTTCGTAAATTATATAAATGACTAGCCACTGTGCTATACACCTGAAACTTGTATAAAATAATAATGATAAAGATTAAAAAATTTGATTCCTCAGGTCGTCCTGCAGGGTGCAACAGAGTGCAATGAGCTAGAGGGAGGGATAGATTTTCCTTTTTTACACCATTACAGTTATTTAAAATGAAAGCTGAGTGATTTTTATATTTTTGTGCTTTATGGTACTTGTCAAATGAAAAAGAAAAAGAAAGAGGCTAATGTGGATGGAATTGTAAAATAAAATAATAAGGTAGACTATATAAAAACCCAGAATTTTCCCATTGTGGATAATAAAACAGTTATGGCCTAAAAATCAAATGGTAAGAAAATGGCTGTAAAATTAATTGAGCTTAATGACTCACCAAAGGTAAAGAGAAAAGTAGAGAAAGCCCAGAAAGGCACATTATCAGGTTTAGGTATTCTACTAGGAGCACATAAGCAGGCAGAAAAGAAATCCATTTCAGTTTCAAAAGTGTAAAAACCATTCCTGATCTAATGGTCAAAATAAAGATGCCAAGATGCCTGGGTTTCTTATCACTAAGCATTGGTAAGGTAGTAATTTCTTTGAGGTTAGGATACATTTGAACTGGAGTTTAACATCACTTACAATCCCAATTGGGGAAGTTTTAGTTCAATTTGGGGAAGGTTATTGGAAATCTGACTTTGAAGGGATAAAACAAAGATAATGATGATGTCAATGATGACAAGGATAAATGGTTTTTCACAATTTTAACTTTTTTTATTCTTAGATAAATTCAAACTCTCTGTGATAGGTAATGAACCTGACTACTGTGAAAACCTGATACATTTCTAAAGGTGATTATTTTCATTATTATTCTATACTTGTCAACAACATATTTTAAGATTCATTTGGTACACCTTTTACTTCCTGGCAAGTCCACAATAGGGGTGATGACAGGTTAGATAAAGCCATACAGTAGCATTAAATAACCATCTCCTCTAATATAAAAAAAAGAGAAAATAAATTTTATTACTATTATGAATATCATTATTACCATTATTAGTTTGTTACACGAGGATGGTAAGACCTCTGCATATCATGGTAGTTGCTGAAATTTCAAAATTTCAGGTTTTAAATATAGTATGTTACCTGAAATGTTTATTCTGTTCCCCAGACTTGACACTTGAAGCTCGGTCATTGGGAAAAGCTATCAGATCATCCTTTGTTGACTCTCTACTTGAAGGATGATTGTGAATGTTTGTCCCAGTTGATTGAAGCATCGCAATAGGTGCATATTCCTTGGCTTTTGCCCAATCTTTGACCTTAAACTCTGCCGTAGCATTACTAATAAGAGGGGATGTACCTTTCATAGAATTAGATATTAAGTTTAAATATGTGTTTTCTGAATTTCAGTTTTCCAAATAATATCCATAGGTTATTAATATACCAGAATGTTCATTCTAAATTAAAACTAAACCCCTAAATAAATAAACAAATAATTCAATTATTCATTTAATAAATGGACCTATACAAAACAATTTAGCAAAATAATGTGTGAATAAAAAATAAACAGTAAATTTAAAGATTGGGTTGGCTTATATAAAACAAATTTTTATATGTACAGTTAAGAATTAAATATCAGCAATTTCATATGGTTTAATACATAAAAGACAACTGAGGATTAGATGAAAGAGCAGCAATAAGGAAGTCCATGAAATGGTCAAAACATTATTGACTCAAACAAAAAGTAGAAGGATAAAGTAGAAAAAAAAACATTAAAATATTAAAAATTTTATAGATCACCAAACCAGTGTATTCAAAGAATGGCAGCATCAGCATCTACTGGGAACATGTCAGAAATGCAAATCTTTGGGCCCCCAACAATGCTGGGATGTAGGCCAGTGATACCTATTTTAACCCAACTTCTAGGTGATTCTGAGGCATTTAAAAGGTAAGAACCATTAGATTAGGCCACATTTGAGATATATAGATATATATATAGAGAGAGAGATAGATATATAGATATAGATATATAGGGATATAGATATAGATATTTAAAATGGCTAAGCAATTAACATATTAAGATAATCTCATATTAACCTAAAAAAAAAGTAAGCTTACTAGGAGTAATTTTCAAAAGTTTCTCCGGTGAACGTTTGCAGACACAGTTGAAAATAAAAGGTATTTTATGAAAAGTTTTCAGTGATACAGACTTAAATTTTTCATCTGCCACTGGGCCAATAATCTCTATGAAATATTTGATTTTAAAGATTCCAGCTTCAGTGGGAATAAATGTACATCTCAAATCCTAAAAAAAAGAAGAAAAGTAACTAGTTGTTATAGGCTAAATGTTTCTGAATCCCTAAAAATCATATGTTTAAACCTAATGCCCAGTGTGACTACACCATGGATGGGGCTTCTATGATGTGATTAGGTCATGAGAACAGAGCTATCCTGAATGGAATTAGTGGTCTTATAACAGAGGCCCCAGAGAGCTCCCTAGCGCCTTCCATCAAGTAAGAATACATGGTCTGCAACCAGAAAGAGGGCCCTCACCTGATCATGTTAGTACCCTGATATGGGTCTTTCAACCTCCAGAACTGTAAGAAATAAATTTCTGTTGTTTATAAACTATGTAGTCCATGGTATTTTGTTATAGCAGCCCAAATGAAGTAAGAAAACAATACTGTACTGTAAGAGAATGATACAAGGCAAATATAAAAACATGTTTATAAAATTGTAAGGGGAGCTATTTCTTCATGGTGATATGAAAGTGCTTTAGAAATATACAAGGGGTGTTCCCTAGTGGGCGTAGTAGCTAGGCTTCAGTGTTGCCAACGCCATGGCCTGGGTTCAACTCTCAGCCAGGGAACCACCAAAAAAAAAATATCATAGAAAGTATTGACAAACCCTTATTAAAAAATTATTTAAGAAAAATTTAAGAACAATGATGCTAAAGTACTTCAAGAATGGCAGATTAAGATCTCCAGAAATCTACTCCTCTACAAACATAAAAAGACCACTGTAATAAATGTCAAAATCAACTTTTCAGATATTTGGAAATTACTGAAAAACTTGCAAAAATCCAAGAACTATTTATTTAAGAAAAAAAATGTCTGACTATCTGAAAGAATAGAAGGCTTTGTGGTATTTTTATTTGTTGTAATCTCATCCTACTATTGCCAGTTTTGTATTCTCCTTAAAAAACTACAGCCTTCAAAACAATAGTAGCTGTGAAAACTATTAGCCTAGCAGCCAGTGAGGGACAAGAATGTTTTTGGAGCTCTCCAAAAATTCCGTCACCAGAGAACTATCCCAATTTGTCCTACCTGGAAGCCAGCTAAAAAGTCCATTACGAGGGCATGTCTTTAATTGACCTTAGCTGGAGCTCATTCTCTGTAAACAACTCTCTTCCAAAGTTTTGTGCATCCCCCCACCACAAAAAAATAAATAAATAAATAAATAAACAGTAACACTATCAGCAGCAATTATTGAACATCACAGCAACCTGAGGTAGCATTGCCATTTAAGTCTAATAATAAGCTAAACTAAACAAAACAAAACAAAATAAAACAAGAAAGGAAAGAGAAGAAAAAGAAAAAAAATAATTGGAGGGTATTTTAAAAGCTGTGATATATTCCAGGGAATCTAGATTGCCACACACGTGTGTTAGTACAGTGTATCTGGTCAGAAAAAAATTGAGAAAACAAATTTTAACCTCTAGCTGACTTTGAGACTTGGTATAAGGAGAAATTGAAGACCAGAAAAAGTGGTAACTTAACTGACAAAACACTGAAGACATGCTCCACCCAACATACTACACATGGGCTATTAGCAAGGGCAATGAGACTTATTGATACAAATAATTTAAGAGAATCTTTGCCTAATCATTAGCTGAACTTTAAATTAAATGAGCAGATACTTGATTGCCTGCACCTAACAAAGATAACAACCTTTATATAATTAATCAAGAAAGTCACTAAACAAACACACAAACAAAAAAACAACAACAAAAAGCAAGGACAATAAATCCTGGAGGATATGTGGTTTCTAGAGTTGCCAAATATTACCTTTAAAATGTTAAGTTTTCAACAACAACAAAAAATATGCGACATACAAATAGGAAAGTATGTGCAATAAACAGGAAAAATAAAGTAAATAGAAATGGTGCCTCAGGAAATACAAATATTGGACTTACTGACAAAGATGGTAAGTCAACTATTATAAATATGTTCAAAGGACTAAAGGAAAACATGTCTAAAGAATTAAAGGAAGACACTGAAAGCAATGATAATAAAAGTAACAATAAACAAGTGGGGCTACATCAAACTAAAATGTTTCTATACAAAAACAGGAAACCATCAACAAAATGAAAAGGCGACCTACAGAATGTGAGAAAATAATGACAAATCATGTAACTGATAAGGGGCTAATATTCAAAATATATAAAGAACTCATAAAACTCAATAGCAAAAAGCCCCATACAATCCAATTAAAAAATGAGCAGAAAATATGAACAGACATTTTTCCAAAGAAGACATACAGATGGCCAACAGGTAAATGAAGAGATGCTCAATCATCAGGGAAATGCAAATCAAAACCACAATGAGATATCACCTTACACCTGTTAGAATGGCTATCATCAATAAATCAACAAACAAATGTCAGCAAGGATGCAGAGAAAAATGGAACTCCTGTGCAGTGTTGGTGTGAATGTAAATTGTCACAGCCACTATGGAAAACAGTGTGGAGCTTTCTCAAAAAAAAATTAAAAACAGAACTACCATATGATCCAACAATTCTACTTTGGGGGATTTATCTGAAGAAAATGAAAACACTAATTTGAAAAGCTATATGCACCCCCACAGCATTATTTATAATAGCCAAGTCATGGAAGCAACCAGAGTCCACCAATTTGGATAAAAATGTTGTGGTATATGTATACAATAAAATACTATACATCCATAAAAAAGAAGGAAATCTTTCCATTTGTGGCAAAAGTGATAGACCCCGAGGGCATTATTCTAAGTGAAATGAATCAGTGAAAGACAAATACCATATGATCTCATGCATATATGGAATCTTTTTTTAAAAATGAACTCAGAGAACAAATTATTGGTGGTTGCCAGAGACAAGGGGAAGAAGGTGAAGGAGGGTGGGCAAAATGGGTGAAGGGAGTCAAAAGGTACATATTTTCAATTATAAAATAAATAAGTCACATGGATATAAAGTACAATTTGGTGACTATAGTTACCAATAATTTACTGTACATTTCAAAGTTGCTAAGAAAGTAAATCTTGAAGTTCTCATCATAAAAAACAAAATGTTTGTAATTATATATTGGTAACAGATATTAGCTAGACTTATTGTGGTGACCATTTTGCAATAACACAAATTCTGAATCATTATGTTGAATACCTAAAACTAATGTTTCATGTCAGTTATGCCTCAATTTAAATATTAAAGTAAATATGAAACAACATCTCACAAAATAGAGAATATCCATAAAGAATATAAATTGTTAAAAAGAATAAATTAAGAGGAGGAAATATGAGAAACTCAGTAACATGTAAAAATTAAACAGTAAACTACTAAGTAACCAATGGGTCAAGGAAATCTCAGAGGAATTTAGAGACTACTTTCAGATGAAGGAAACCTAAAATACAACATACCAAAACTATGGATGCAGCAAAAGCAGTGGTTACAAGTACATTTATAGCTGTGAGCACCAATATTAAAATAGAGAAAAGCCTTTAATCAATAACCTAAACTTCCACCTATAGGAAAAATAAAAAGAACAAAGTAAACCCAAAGTGAAAAATTGAAAAGGAATAATAAAGACAAAAGCAGTAATACATGAAATAGAGAACAGAAAAGAACAGAGAAAATTAATAAACCTGAAATTATGTCATTTAAATGCTAAATAATATTTTAAAATATTCACCTAGACATACCAAGCAAAAAAAAAAAAAAACAAAAAAGAAAGAGAGACTCAATTTACTAAAATCAAGAAGGACAGAGAGGACATCATTATCACCTTTACATCAATAAAAAGGAGTATGAGAAAATATGATGAATAATTGTATATCAACAAATTAGATAACCTAGATAATATAAGGGCAAATTATTCGATAAAAATTTCTGAAAATAATTCTAGAAGAAATAGAAAATCTGCATAGCTGCAGAATAACAAGTAGAGATTGACTAAATTGAAATGAAAAAACTTTTGACATAGGAAATCCCAGAACTAGATGGCTATAATGATGGACTGTAACACACATTTAAAAAATTAGCACCAATCCTTCACAAACTATACAAAAATTTGAAGGGGAAAGATTGCTTTCAAACTTCTTTTATAGTACCAGTTTTACTCTAATGTCAAAATTAAAGATATTCAAAAAAAGAAAACTATAGAGTAATGTCCCTTATAAATATATATGCAAAATTCATCAACCAAATACTATCAAGCTGAGTCCAACAATACCAACAATGGATTATTCACTATGAACAATTGTGATTTACCACAGGTTTAACATCTAAATATCAATTTACATAATATCCCATCTTAATACAATAAAAGACAAAAACCACATTATCATTGTAATAGACACAGAAAAGTATTTGAGAAAAATGTAACACATTTTCATAATAAAAACCACCACCACCACCACAACAACAACAACAACAACAAAACCTGAACTAGAACTTCCTCCAGTTTATATAGGCAAACAATGAAACACCTACAGCCAACATTATACTTAATGATAAAAGATTAAAAGTTTTCCCCTTAAATTACAAACAAGAAGAACACCCTTTATTGTCAATTCTATTTCATTCTATATTGGAGTTCCTAGCCAAAGCAATTAGGTAAGAAGAAATAAATAAAATTCTACAGATCTAATGCACAGCACAATGACTATAGTTAACTATACTGTGTATTTGAAATTTGTTACTAGGGTAGATCTTAAGTGTTCTTACCATTTAAAAAAATCATAACAATGTGAGGTGATGAACATGTTAATTACCTTGTGGTGATCATTTCACAAAATATACATATATTAAGCATCCAGTTGTATACCTTAAATATACACAATTCCTATTTGTCAATTATACCTCAATAAAGCTTAGAAAAATGTTAAGAATAAAATTAAGGAAGTGTGTGGCAAATATAATTTGTATATTTACTGCCACATGACTTCAGAGCCCTTTGATCTGTAATAAAATTTCTAGTATTTCCTTTTAATTATATATTTGGTTTCTATAATAATACATATATAAGTTAAGAAAAACAAAATCTTGCACATGAAAAAAGACATGTACATGAATGTATACGGCAGCATTATTCATAATAGCCAAAAGGTGGATAAAATTCAAATACTTGAGAGTGAAAAAAAAATAAAATGGCATAAATATCACTAAGAGTCACATTAAAATACAGTCAGGAGGCTATTAAGGAAGTGGGTCATATGCAGCCTATGCACACCTTGTTTCTCAGTTCTAAGCTGCTTTTAAGTTGCTAATCTGTTGCTAATTTCATGTCAAGGCCAAACCAAAAACAACCTGGAGCC
Organism: Lyroderma lyra; assembly: GCA_004026885.1. Lineage (NCBI taxonomy): Eukaryota > Metazoa > Chordata > Mammalia > Chiroptera > Megadermatidae > Lyroderma > Lyroderma lyra. The sequence goes on along the minus strand of PVJL010005407.1, from coordinate 95,276 downwards.
ATCAACATCCTGGAACAACTGACTTTACTTCCCTCCTTGTAGTTTTTGCCTTCCTTGTTTGCATATTGAAACTAACCCATCACCATTAACCTAGCCAGCACTCCTTCATTTGTATGAAAGAATCACATCTTGTGGTTTTTGTCTTTATAAACCCTGACTTTCCTTGTTCTCTCCAGAAATCAATTAGGTTGCACCTGAGTCTGTCTCTGGGATTTGAATCATTTGAGACCCTTAAAGTAAACTCTGAAATTGTTTCACAGCCTCAATTCTTTATCAGTTAACTTACCCATCAACTGATGAATGAATAAAGAAAAGGTAGCACATCCGTACCATGAAATATAATTTGGTCATAAAAAGAATGAAATGTGATACATACCTCAGCACCGATGTATTCTGAAAATAAGCTAAATCAAAGAGACAAGACACAAAGTCTCTATATCATATTATTATATTTATATGCAACGTCAAGAACAGGGAAATTTAGAGAGATAGGAAATAGATTAATGATTGTCAGTGGCTGAGGAATGAGAAGAGTGACTGACTGCTCATGGACATAAGGTTTCTTTTTGGAGTGATGAGAATGTTGCAGGATTAGATAGTGTTGATATCTGCACAACTCTATGAATATACTAAATACCACTGAACTGTATACTTCAAATGTGTGAATTTTATGTTACATGAATTATACTGGTGAATAAACCTGGTATCAAAAGAATAATCCTACCAAACTTCTAAATAGTCAAATGCTGTGGAAGTCACAGTTCTCCAGTGTCTCCCACATTTCTTACTTTCACTTGTCATTAATTTGAAATTTATTAGCTAGGGCTAGAGAAATCTTGAAATGTAGAGTTAAAATTACATTGCGAACTTAGTTGTCAGATACATTATGAAAGATGTGCATGTTGCTTGAGAAAATGTATCAAATTGGTATGTTTAAGGTATTAATATGTTTCCTGAAGGAGATCTATGAAGTGGCTACAAAGAAAACATTTTGGATAATTGTGGATTAACACCTGTTATTGCATAAAGACTGATTAAATCTATCCAAATTTGGAGGGTGGGTAGAGTCATTCTAATGAAGCAGTAAGAGTAATAAATATGAGCTTCATACATTTAAATATGTATGCAATAGTTCTTGATTGTAATTGGGAAAAAGCTTCCATGTATAACTTTATGAACCATGAACCATATCACTACGCAGTAGAGAAAAGATGGTAACATAAAAGCTGAAAGCACTCATGTTTGCTACTGTTTAGAACACAGTTTGGCAAACTTTTTCTATAAATTGCCAAAAAGTAAATATTTTAGGTTTTATTATGGCCATACAACACTCTCACAACTATTTACCTTTGCCTTTGCAGCATGAAAGCAGCTACAGACAATAGGTGAACAGGAGCAGGTATGTTTCAATAATAGTTTACTTAAAAGAACAGGCAGCAGGAAAGATTTAGCCTGTGGACCATACATAGTCAGGCCAAACACTGGTTTAGAGGATCTGGGAGTTATCTGAGTATCTTAGTGAAAAAGAGAAAAGCAGCCCCTTGCATCCACAAGCTGGCATGGTACTCATACATATGCCTAATTGTTCAACTTTTCTGCTGCTCACCAGCAGTACAAAGCTAGGGCCAGTTAAGGATCATGAGTTGCACATTTGAAAATTCTATTCAACCTTCAAGTTCTGGCTCCTGTGTTAACTATTAACTATCATACGAGACCTTTCTACCTGACTAGAAGTAAACAAACACAGGGCCCTCTGAGTTTCTATATCATCTTGTTACAGATCTCTTTTAACATATTATTTGGCAATCTTGTTAAACCCTACCTGTCTGTATACGTCTCACACTTCTTTAGTGCATTAAAAAATTCTTATGCAACAGAGCATTGGAGGGAAGGCAGTGGCAGCACCACCATTAACGCTGGCCCAACAGTAAACCCGCTGCCCTTGGTCAAGACACCAGAGTGGCACAGGTCACTTCAGTCCTGGGCTCCCTCTGCTACCTTGCAGCCTCAGCATTCTGCTCAGCATGAGCACAACTTGCTCATGTTTGGTGTTGTTGAGTCTACAGTCTGTATAGCTGCAGATGTGACATGCTGGGACATGTTTCTTTCATCACGGAAGCCCCCACTATGCAGGTGCTGCCCACGTGGGATGCCTAGCGGTGCCCTGGAAGTAGGTGGTGGGGCTGTGACAGCTGGACACATTCTTGTTGTGCCAGCTGTGGGACCTGTACCAACCGATCCAGGACTACAAGTACCTGTGCCAAGATCTGAGCCCGTGCCCAGACCCATCATCTTCCCTGCGCTCGAACAGCTCCTACCCACCTGATGCCAGCCTAGCTCAGGACAACCAGCCTCATGATGCCAGCCTGCCCCTGGACCTACCATCCCTCAGTGTGCCCAGACAGACAATGCCAGTGACCAGTGACTGTAGCATACCACATCAGCCTCTAAAGAGCTGGAGAGATGGGGGACATGCACATATGCAAAAGGCTCAGACAGAAACTTGTCCCTCAGCCAAGAACTCAGAGTGGTTGTTTTCCCCATACCATTCACCTCCCAGGAGGACCCCCAGAAACAAAACTGCCACAACGCCTCTCTCCTGTCTTGGGTTAGCTGGCACTGGGGTGGGTTCCTGGACTATAGCCTCTGCCCATGGCACTGGGACTCTATTTCTGCTATACATGTGCACTCTAGCTTGGCCAACATTTACTGTGGCAGTGGGGTCCTAAGAATCTTGCACTCCCCTTGGCATCTCTGGGACTGGGTGAGTGCCTGGCTCCCACCACTTTTGCACTTTTTGCTGCTGTTGGCAGCTGCTGGCTCGGGGGCATCCCACCTCTGGCTCCTGTGTCCCACTGCCCTAGGCAAAGGCTCCAGGACCCATTTTTGCACCCACAGTCAGGAGTGCCAAGGCTCAGTGCTGGTATTTAACTTTGGGACAGGCCTCATGGACACCAGATAAATAAACAGTCTCTCAGAAAAAAATATTGCTTACAAGCTTAACCATATTTTGTACTTCTTTAAATTCCCTATAGTGTCAAACACTTTTCCAGCCACCTGAAAGACACTTAAATAATTATGGATACTGTAATGAGTGCCAATACAAAAGTTTTCATAACTAGGCCAGAAAAGACACGGTTTGTAAGCAGTGATGCAAAAAATGTAATTTTTAATCCTCTGCAAGACATTTTAGCAAATCTTAAAAATATTTGATGTATGTGAAAGCATAGAATAATTATCTTACCTTCATGTGTCCTACACCAATTCTTTCCCATTCAGGATGAAATTGTAAGTGTGCAGTTTTTTTAAATTGGCATATCACAGGAAGAGATTTGGATCGATTGTAAATAGTACACATAACCTCTGATTGTTCACCCTTGAAACAAGGTTCAAAATTAAGGACATGTCCCGGATTAAACTGCAATATGACAGGAAGTCCCGAGCCTGTCAGTGCTAATTCCAACTTCTGAAACCGATGACCTGTAAAAGCAATACTAGCTTTTTAACATAAAAAGGGTTTTGGGAATCCAAAATATATTTGCTCAGTCCAAATAGTGTTATCTGAAAGACTTTATGAGGTATGGGTCACTCACTCAATCTTTCATACAACAAAACAATTGAGTGTCTTCTCTGTGCCAGGAACTCCTCTTCTAGGCCTTGGAGATAACAGCAGTGAATAAAATAGACTATGTTACTGTTCTCATCAACTTCACATTCTAGTGAAGTGATACTGATAATAAAATAAATAAATATATAGCATTTCAGACACAGTAAGTGGAAAGGTAACATAGGATGAAGGGGAGCAGAATTTGTCACCCCAAAATATGCCTCTTTGGCCTAAGGATTATTTAGGCTGATTACTTTAAATAAACAGCAGACATAGTAAAAGTTCTGAAAACACAGTAGAAGTTATCCTTTTATAAGAACATTTAGATTTACAAATGAAATCTCCATTTGTAAGGGTGTCTCCCTCTCTGTACCAGGACGAAAGTGCATTGCCTGATAATCTCCCATACCTGACTTCCCACCCCCAACATCTTTTTCGGTCTTAGCTGCAGATGGTATTTAAGGTCTGGCTTGGGACATTTCAAAGAGTTACTCAGTTTTCTTTGGTATCTCCCATGTATACAGAAGGTATGCATATTATTAAATTTCTATTTGCTTTTCTCTTGTTATCTCTCTTTCATTAGAGAGGGTCTTAACCAAGAACCTAGATTAGCACAAGGACAACTTTTTTCCTCACTTGCAAGGGTAAAACAGAGCACATTATCTTGGAGCTGCTCTTTTATATGGGGAAGTCCAAAAAGGTGTCTCTCATAGGGAGACATTTGAGCAAAAATATAAAAGGACTCTGGAAGAAAATCATTTAAAAATGTAGTGAAAATGCACTCCAGATAGAACAGCTAGAACAAAGATTTTAAGGCAGGAATTTGCTAGGCACATTCCAAAAATCCTAACGAACAAAATATGTCTGGGTAAGAGTAGAAGGATGATGAGAAATGGTCAGATTTATTTTTGAGGGTACAGATAACAAAATTTGCTGATGGATTGGATGTAGAATAGGAAATTGAACACATATAAATGATGATGCTAAGGTTTTTGGCCTGAGCAAATGAAGTGAGGGAATTGTCATTTCTTGAGATAGGAAAGACTTCACGAGAAATGGCTAATGGGGAAACCAGGAGTTCTTTTTTGGACATGTTAAGTTTGAGATGCCTAGGAAACATTCAAGCAGAAATGTCTACTAGGTCACTTAATGTATTTAACAACTTTTAAGATGAAGGAGGAAGTATTGAAGGTTTGCAGTGAGAAGGGAAGATGTGTGATATTAATCTCATATTATGAGAATGTGAATGAATGGAGGAATGCAGCAGGAATGGCAAATATGTTACAGGACCCACTTGGAGTTAGTGAATTATAGACTAAAAAGTGAAACTGCGCAGCATGGTTTTGTGTTTACCTCCATCACAATTAGGTTCCCAGGTGCAGACTCAGAATAGGCTGAGTGTTTAATCAGATTAAAGGTTTTCCACTCAGTCACTATGGGAGATGGGCCAAGATATTTAAGTGTAGTGGGAAAAGGTGATTAAAATAGTAGACAATGGACTAATATAAGCTGGGTAATAAGAGAAACATGAACTTTTGAAGATACTAGAAAGAAGGTAGTTACTATGAACTGCAGGCTCGTGCATGAAAGAACAGTTTTTCAGAGAGAGCAATGTAATTAGAATCCCCTCAAAAACTTATTTCTTTACTGATGCTGTTACTAGCCAATCTTAGACTCTAAATTACCTTTAAGGCAAACCTAGCAACTCTGTCTCTAGCCATGCAAAACTAGATTAACTTGCAATCCTTGAACAAATGTTCTGTCAATGATCAGCAGACAGAGCTCAGTATCATAAACTATGACATAAATAATAAACGAGAAATTAACTTTGGCCCTAGCAACACAGTTCAACCTTGCTCATTGATATATATCACTGTAATGTCTAATCTTTTCCTGATTTGTCATGGCTCATCTTTCTGTCCCTCACTTGTATATATCTTTCTTTTGTCTTTGATTTGTCTTGCTAAGCTGAACTCCCAGTCTTGTCCAATTTTTGCTCACTGAAACCCATCCAATATTACCCAATAATGTCAAAAGTGTGATTCATCTTGACCTGTGGCCTGTAAAGCATATGCACTTACCATTATCCTATGACAGGATATTGTACTCTATTTACCAAACCTCTAGGTATTGTTCTTTGACTGTTAACTGTAATTAGATTCTGAGAGCTGAAGATCTAACATAGATTGAATCAGTCATTTGTGCCCCTATCAATTTCTAAGAAAAAAACCTACATTTACATAGGAAAAGAAGCCAGGGTGGTTTTTGTTTTTCTTTTTATTTCTTCACTCAAACTCCAGATCAAGCTTGTCCAACCTGTGGCTTTTGGGCGGCATGTGGCCCAGTCTGGCTTTGAATATGGCCCAACACAAATTTGTGAACTTTCTTAAAACATTACAAAAATTATGCATGAACCTTTGTTTTTTTTTTTTTTTTTTTTTAACATATCAGCTATTGTTAGTGTTACTGTATTTTATGTGTGGCCTAAGACAGTTCTTCCAATGTGGCCCAGAGAAGCCAAAAGTTTGGACATCCCTGTTCTAGATCATCATGTTTATGTAATATCATTTTAAAATGATAAAGCCCTCAAAATTACAGTTGGAAGATTATTATATAAATGGTTCTGAGGTTGCTTTCTTTACATGCCATAGCAGACTTTTTAAGGTCTCTTGACTATGTTTGCATTTTCATTCAATTCAATAATTATATATTTTTATTGAATTGCCTCTACAAATATCAATGTCCAAAATTTTAAGCAACTTAAAATGTTATACATTTGATAATTATGACTATTTCACACTTACTTGTGATGGTTTTACTGTCATCATCTCTCAAAAATCCAAGTTTACTTCCTATGGAGTCAAATCTCAAAAAGATAGCATAATCCTGCCTATGTGAAGGATCAACATCCTTTTTATTATCAACAATTAGCCTGTAAAAAATTACAATCAGTTATATTTAAAGCGAAGATGATATACTTTGTTACCTCTTAAAAGGGAATAGCGACCCAATCCTTAAATCTATGCAAACAGATGAAAGTTCAGGAATAAAAATATGGCAAGGAAAGCTGGGAAGAAGAAATGTAAGACCAAAAACAGAGATGGGTTACATCACAGAACTGCACACTGGAGGTTAGCCTTTTTAGCAGTGGATACTGAAATAGGTAACAAAAAGCCGATGTAAAATATTTCATAAGAATGCAAATAGAATGTTGAGAACACATTTAATTAAAGTTTCAAATTACACTCATATCTATGAATTTATGCTAGACTCTCAAAGTTACCCAGCTGCCATGAAAATAGAAAACGTACTTAGAATTTCAAAGATTGTGTAGTAAATAGAATCTTACAGATTCAACAAAGAAATTTTCTGTTAGGATAACTAGGGCAAGTATAGACTGTACAAATAGAACAATTACTTGATATATTACCTCCTTAACACAAGTCAGTTTTCAGCAATTAGTATCACCAAGTGACCCCACTGCCACAAACAAGGATAAATATACTTACAATGAGATGGAATATTGTTACACACTGCAATCTCTCAAGTATAGCTGAAATTGCTACTACATATTTAAAACATCATTTCCAAATACATTTTCAAACTAAATATCCAAACCAAGTACTCAGAAATGTGAAAAATATCCACTGGCAAAAAGTTCTCGGGAGCTCCCTGGTGGTGTAGAGGCTAGGCTTTGGCACTCTTAACACTGCAGCCTGGGTTTGATTCCCAGTCAGGAAACCACCCCCCCTACCCCAGCCAAAAAATAGTTCTCAAAGTTTGTATGAATTTCAGTAACCAAGTGTGGTTGATCCCAGCAACCACTAAGGGTTTAATATTCATGATAGTCAGTGAGCAAGCAGTTTACCCTGGCAGGAACACCACATCCTCTTTGGAGGCACCTAGAACATATTGCATGCCACTGGTCATAGCCTGACTATTTCTGTAGGGACAACAAGGTCTTGGTTGCAAGGACTAGTTTGGAGCCACAATCCACAACAAACCCAAACTTTCAATTCCCCAAGGTCTGGTGAGATTTTTAACATGAAGTATGTAGACCCATATTTTTTTAAATATTGGAAATAATGTTAAGCATGTTAAAAATATTTAGAAACATAATAAGAAAAATCCAAGATGTACCTTCTGACAAGTTTTAATATTAAAGTTAATCTGATGATTGTATGGTTAATATACTTTCCATTAAAAAGTAACATCACAATGGAATTAATTTTTGCTTACTTTGGGTTAAAACAAAATGTAATTGTCGTCTTTTTATAAGGTGATAACTGCCCTTCATTAGGAACACAGGAGATAAAAGTGGTAATATCTAGGTTTTTTATTTTTCTTAAGTATCTGAGATTATGTATAGTAACATCTGTTCTTTGGTGAATATTTGTACCCTGTAAAATAAAATCAGAAATAAAGGTAAAACACAAACAAAATATTTTAAGAGGTAATAAAATAATTATCAAAGTTGAAATTCTAGCATCTTGAACATTGAGAATATGTCTGTCTTCAAAGTAACATACAGGAATTTAATCAAGATACATTATAAAATCTGAAGAACTTTCGAAAAATGGATGAGACCAGAACTATCCTCCATGAATCACTGATTTTTATGAAATACCTGTCTAATTTATTTCAGATATATTATTATCATTGTTAGTTTAATGAACTTTTTTCAGGTTACCCTTGGAGACCTATGAAATGAAATCTTATCTGCATGTTAAAACATACTCAGAATAATTAAACAGCTGTTGGTTATTAGTAAATTCAAAACAAATTCAAAAGATAATACCTGATCTTCCATTGCACTATTTACTTACCAGTTCTTCTCCAGCTGAATCATTTTGCATTATGGCCACCCAATTTATGGGTCCTGGGCTATTATTGTATAGACGTATACGTTCAATCTTTGATGTTCCAAAGAAAGTAGAACCAAAGTTTATGCACTCCACTTTTTTATCATCATTCATGCTTAACAATTCAAGGATCTGTTCAACCACACAAACTTTGATATTCAAGAATACATCTGGAAGACCTTCCAAACTAACTCTGAAAGATAATGAATTGTACATATATATTTAATTAGAGTTCTATATACTTTATCTTTCTAAGTATTTGTATAAACAGAACTTTTATAAAATCACATTGTAATTAAAATTCAAAGTCCTAAGAGCAGTTCCTTTCCAGATACTGTCATGTACTTCTGTCTGTCTGCATCTGCACAATACAGGGTCTGGCAGAAATAATGCCAGTTGGTAGGGTATGTGAATGTCTCACATGAAATAGACAGCAATTTGAACATTTCACCTAAAACGTCATATTGTGTGCTTGAGTGTGATATTGTTATGTTACAAAATCACATGTTTATGATTTTGTAATAAAAGATTTCGTGTAGATTACCAGCTCATAAAAAAAGAATGTTATTTGTTCTGGACCCTGTAGAACTGCATGTGTGCAACCTAATTCATTGTCTCCTGGATACAACAAAGTTGGGAAACAATTGCTTGAGTTGACCCTGAAGACAACTTACTGGTATATCCATATCACTAATTACTTTGCAAATACTAAAGTTAGATGGGATGATTTATATGGTCACCTCTTATTCTAGAATTGTGAGGTTCTTTTCTAACTTATCCTACTCCCGCAGCTCTAACAGCCAACTCATCCCCATCCTAATAACCTAATTCCCTATAAAGTTATCTCAGCAATACCCCACTCTTTGTTGAAATGAATAGTCTGCCCCCATAAAACTCCACTTCCCAAATTAATGTGAATTCCCTTTTGAAACTGGCCCTCACTCCACATTTATCCCTCCCCTCTCTTTTGCTTTATGATTATAGATTCTACTCAGGCTAATCAGTCCATAGCTGTACTTCTGATTTGTTTTGCACACTGCTATTAGCATGACCTTTCTGAAATGCAAACTAATTAATATACTCCCATATTAAAATATTTCTGAGATTCCACAGCCTTCACAATAAAACTTAAGTTCCTATCAGGAATCACAACAGTTTTTCCAACATTCCTTTTTGCCTGTGACCTTCAGTAAGAAATATATTTTACACTGCAATGTAGGAAACACACACACACACACACACGTTGTGCAAAAAGTATTTGCCCTTACCACGTGAGATGCATTGTGATATGTTCCATCTTATTGTTTTAATACTGTTGGTGACCCATTATAGTGATTGTACATCCCAGTAATAAAGTGAGACATACACCATTAAAATTAATGAACTGAGACATACAGCATTAATAAAACCACTGTCCTATAAACTTCTTTACTGTGTCCTGCACCATTCTGGGTTTTTTTTTTTTGGTCACATCTTGCATCACACCTTGCCTCTGTCTTTTTGCCTCTACATTCCTCAGATCACTCCGTGTATAACAGTTTCACCTCTAAGAGTTCAAGTCTTCTATTTACTCTGCCTTCAATCGCCCCTCTAACCTACTCTTATCACGAACACCCACCTCCCCTACAAACACACACACATACATATACACATGCACAGACTCAGCCCAGATCACACCACTGCTCTGTGTCTGGCTAATTCCTACTTATCAAGTGTTTGTTTCAACTATTACCTCTTTAATGGAGCCCCAAGTAATTGATCTACTCCTTTACCCTCACAAAATCCAAACTACAAACTCCTATTCTGTGTACCTATATGCCATCCTCTTGTTCTTCTCATTTTTGAGTTCACAGTGCTTGGCAAATTATTAGAGATGCAATGAATTAATGCTGACTGAAAAAAAACAAGAAGCTAACCTACATTCAAAGGCAATGGGCATTTCTGAAGAGTGAAACAGAAGAGGAGGAAAGTATTGAATACTATATTAGAATTAAGGACCACAGTATATACTTACTTCGCCTTTTCATCTACAACTCTGGGCTCCTCTGCACAGAAATCCACTTTAATCATCATTAATGAGTTGGGTTGTACAATACCATTAGTTGGAGAAATGACAATGGGTAATTTTCCCTGGTATAGTATTGCAAATGAACCTAAGGATAACAAGAGCAGTCGTTTACATCTGGATCCTTACAATATGACATTCAGACTCTTAGTAAGGGACAGACACATATTACAGAGTATATGGTCTACTGTGGCACAAGAATTATAGCTTTGATTGGAAGTCCAAGCTCTAGAGTAATCCAAGAAATGAGAGCCTAGAGTTAGGACTCAGCCCTCATCAATAGCTAAAATATATTGCCTGCTTATTGTGTTCAGATACTTATACTAAAAGCATTGCATATGGTAATGCATTTAATCCTCATAATGATTTTATGATATAGGTTCAATCATTACCTCCATTTATGAATAAGGAAATAAAAGCTTAAAAAAATTGAATGACTTGTCCAAACACACACTATTATGGTAGATGAGATTGTTGACAACAATGCTTCACTCTTGCCTGCATCCTTAGTATTACCTTACCATAGACAAAGTAGGTTTTACTACCCTTTGACTTTGAGCTTGATCATGTGATTGGCTTTGGCCAATAGCATGTGGGTAGAACTGACAAACTGCCAGCTCTAACCCCAGATGTTCTCTTGCATTTCTATCAATAAAAGTATTTCTCTTGAGTAACTGCTGTCCCTTTGGCCTGTGCTCCAGAATGAGCAAATGTTGAGCACAGCCACCCAGCTGGCTCACAGACCTGCAGTTAGTGAATAAAAGAACAGCCCCAGCTGCCTCAGCTTGAAGTAGCAACATCCACTTGAGCCCAGCTTAGATAAGTAAAGTTCATATCTGCATACAAGTGAAGAATTACAAAAAATAATTGCCTTTTTAAGTTACAAAGTTGTGGGTCAGTTTGTTATGCAGCAAAAGGTAATTACAACAGCTAGTTAACTAATAGAGCTGGGATTTTCACCTGGATATATCTGACCATCGGATTCACACTTATAGCTACTGCCACTTCTGTAGATGAACTTATGCAGCTCACACAAGGGAAGGACAAAGGAATAAGTTTCTAGAATCAAACAGCGTATGAGAAGGAAACTACAATTTTTTTTTCTTCTGAAAGTAGAAATGGTTCATAATTTATGGTTATGTTTTGTGCCTACATTAGAGCACACAATCCTTGAAATCAGACACTATGTCTTTTTCATCTCTGTGGTCCTGGCAGCCCATACAGTGCCTAGCACAAATCTGTGCTCGAAATATGTCGAACCAATGGAAGCAGCCAGTCACAGGTTTCTTAAATATCATTATATAATATTAACACAAATGAGCATACTGCCAACATAAACAACTTCCCAAATTCCCAATTCACCAGTCTTAAATCACATTCAGTGACATTTTGCAAAATGATTCATTTAACTTAGGAGAACAAACCATTAGCATATTAAAAGCACTGAAAAGATAAAAAATAAAGATTTTTTTAAGTACAGAGATGGCCTGATGGAAAAGGCAAACTCAATGCAACAAAATTTTTTAATCCAATCATTTTAGAGAAGTGCTGATGGAATCATATTTAAGGTTTATTTTTTCCATGATAAAATAGAACAAAAAACTGTAAAATTACATCCATTTTAAATAAATATTATTGACTCTATTTTCCAGAAAAAGAAAACTATATGAGTTAAGTTAAAACTAAGTCAGTGAAATAGTTCCTATACTGTAACCGTTTTTACATAATTTGAAAATAAGAGTTTAAGGAATTTTTCAAAACCTTATTCAGAAAGAACTCCAACACCAAAAGAACATTATTCAGTTTTCTATCTATATTAAAACAGTGGTTACACAAGCATTACCTTGTCTTATATAACTTTAATACCATTAGTAATCATGAAATGTTTGTTGTGTCTTTTAATTGCTAACAACACGAGTAAGGATATCATACTAAGAGATGGGTGTCATTGAAGGAAGGACATTACAGATGGAATTTTGGCACCCAATTTTCATTTCTTTTTAGAATGACATTGGCTAACATGTGGGAAATGAACTAAAAGGAGATAAGGGGAAACTTCAGAGGAATAATTAAGGTTGTTGTCATTAATAGGGAAGGGAAGATGATGGCCACTTGTAGAAAGGTGGCAATGGGACACAGAAAAGTAGAATTACTGACATAATTTGGAAATGAATAGACAGGATTTAATAATTGACTGAGTGTGGTATGAGGTAAAAAAAATAAAGAAAGGTGTCAAGGATTTTGCCAAGTTTCTGACTTGCACGAGTATATGGTGGTGACATTTAATGAAAAAGAGAAAGGAAGTTTTGAGGAGAAGCTGAGAAGTTTAATTTTAGACATGTTAAGTTTGAGAAACATGAAGGAAATTCAAGATATTATATAAGATGTCAGTGAATTAACAGGAATAGAAGTGATTGCGAAGGCAAAGCATGTTGACTGAGGAAACATGAGGGTCCACGGCAAATCTTAAGGAACACTCACATTTAATGTATCCAAAAAGGGACAACCATCCACAAAAGAGAATTGAAGAGGAAGGAGACGGTAGAAAAGGAACAATTCTAATAACAATAGTGAACATTTATTGAACACAATATATGTCAGAGAGTGTGCTAAGCATTTTATTAATCACCACAATCAAACAGGGTAGGCACTGTGTGCCTCTCTAATGTGTAAGTGGGGCAATGGATGCTCAGGAAGTTCAAATTTTTTGCCTAGGATATCCCAGCCAGTAAATGCTGTGACCATGATTTGGGTCCTGGAAGACCTCACTCCAGGATATGAACTGTTATTAACTATTATTTTATATAAGAGAGTAAAAGGTAATAGCCAAAGTTTTACTCTTTTTCAAGAAGACAGCAGTGGCCCATTGTGTCAAATGCTGGTAATAAACTATGTAAATAAACACTTGGACTTGTCCACTGAGGAGACTCAGGAGAGCACATGGTGTGAGAACATCCTCAGCTGTCGCTGAGATGAAGGGTTTTTTTGCACAAAGCTATGTGTTTTTGTTTTGTTTTGTTGGTTTGTTTTTGAATCTGTTTTGCTCTATCTTCTCTGGAAAAGCATCTTAATCACTGGGTGGTAAAATATACATTGTTACCTTGCCTTTACTCCTCCAAAACACAGACAAAATACTCTGTAGTTTTATAGGATGCTACTGAAAATCAAAAGTCAGATATGCAAGGCCATTGTTGTTTCCTATGTGTGCTATTTTTCTTCTTCTTGAGTTTCCTTAGGTCTAAGCTTACCAAAGATATACCATTCTCCATAAGTGTCCAAGTGACTAAGTTTTGGAGATTCTTCAGCATGCTGTATACCATAGACTCTCAGTTAAATGGAACTCAAACAACCTTCACTCTCAAGCAACTAGCAGAAAACATCTTTGGTTTTTTGTTGGTTGCTTGAGTCTTGTCAGTTGATTGAGAGTGTTGAATACATTCATCTAGTATCTACCAATCCCCAAGGGTGCCAGTTAACTGAGAGTCTACTACATGTGATTCAATGGGTTACTACTGAACCAATCACCTTTTACTGAAAGTTTAATGGTTCTTTTCTGCAACTCAGACAGCAATGAACCAAATCAATTACACAGATTTATTGAATGCCTGCTATATGTCCAGCATGGCATTATGTATGAAAAGTACATTCAGATTCCATGGCATCAGTTTCCAAGAAAAGAAAAAAAAATACACATTAAGAATAAGCAGTGACTTCTGCAACAGGTGTGGGTCACGCTCTCGCTCGCTCTCTCTCTGCTGCCATCTTGGTTCGGCATCCCCAGCACAAAATTCCTGGTGAAGCCACAGAAACCATCCCTGCTACAGAGCCCGAGTTGCCACAGCCCCAGGCTGAGACAGGGTCTGGAACAGAATCTGACAGTGATGAATCGGTACCGGAGCTCGAGGAACAAGATTCCACACAGGCAACCACACAACAAGCCCAGCTGACAGCAGCAGCTGAAATCGATGAAGAACCAGTCAGTAAACCAAAACAGAGCCGAAGTGAAAAGAAGGCACAGAAAACTATGTCCAAACTGGGTCTTCGACAGGTTACAGGGGTTACTAGGGTAACTATCCGGAAATCTAAGAATATCCTCTTTGTCATCACAAAACCAGATGTCTACAAGAGCCCTGCTTCAGATACCTACATAGTTTTGGGGGAAGCCAAGATTGAGGATTTATCTCAGCAAGCCCAGCTAGCAGCTGCTGAGAAATTCAGAGTTCAAGATGAAGCTGTCTCAAACATTCAAGAAAACACACCGACTACAGCTGTACAAGAGGAGAGTGAAGAGGAAGAGGTTGATGAAACAGATGTGGAAGTTAAGGACATAGAATTGGTCATGTCACAAGCAAATGTGTCAAGAGCAAAGGCAGTCCGCACCCTGAAGAACAATAGTAATGATATTGTAAATGCTATTATGGAATTAACAATGTAATCATCGAAAAAATGAGGACCTTTTTTGGTGTTTCAAAATAACAACTGCAGCTTGGTTTGAAATTTGTACTGTTTCTACCATTAATAAAGTTATGGCTTCTTGTGGGATGAAAAAAAAAAAAAAGAATAAGCAGTGGTTGCTTCTCTGGGTCGTTAGGGAGGATCTGATTTAGCAAATTTCCTGGTTTACAGATGATTCCAGGCTTTTCCAGTGAAGTAGAAAGATGTTGCCTATGATCAGGAAGAGGGGAAGAGTGGGTAGGAAGAGTAAGAGAATGGTCATATATTTTGGGCAAAATGAATGAGTGTTAAGGTAGCTGTTCAAACCCAGAAATGGTGTGTAAAGATCATGCTAGGGACTTCAAGGCCTGTTCTACATCATAACACTGTAGTAGAAAAATTCTACTCAAATACTCAAGGATAATGAAGGAAAGAGGGAAATGACTGCAATTAAAGTCATGCTAAAATAACAATGTTTTTGTCTATCCTCAAAGATAAAAACTGAGAAACAATGAAATCATAAAAAGAACATGGAGTTTACCAGCTCCCAAAGTCCTAACAGTAGAGACAGCTTAAAGACTCAACCATGTCTCCTCAAAATGAAAAGGTAAGTGGTACTTTACACAGTCAGGAGTGAACTTAGTAAACATAAAGGGTGAGAAAACAAAATGTATTCAAATAACATGTGGCTAAATCTATGAATGGTTAATCCATAATGAGCTATAAAACTAAAACATCATGATGCTGTTACACATGAACTTGGGGTCTACAAAACCAAATATAATAACCA
Organism: Lyroderma lyra; assembly: GCA_004026885.1. Taxonomy (NCBI): domain Eukaryota; kingdom Metazoa; phylum Chordata; class Mammalia; order Chiroptera; family Megadermatidae; genus Lyroderma; species Lyroderma lyra. The sequence continues at coordinate 79,518 of PVJL010005407.1, read as the reverse complement.
CAGTGACATTACTAGAGATAGAAAATAAAGCTATACAAATTATGAATCTGTCGAGTGTGATTTTTTTGTGTCCTCTTAAGTATACATATAAATTTGTAAACATTTGATCATTGACTAACACTATAAAATATTTGTCACATAAAATTCTTTTCTAAAATTTTATTAAAATCATCTTTGGTTGCTTAATCTATTTACTGCATAAGTGTTTTTCTTCATGAAAAATCCATTGTTATTCTCATGAATATTATCTATTGTGATTGTAGCTAATAAGGATTTTAGGATACTTTACAGGCACTTGCTACTAGGATAAAAAACACACTATCAATTTTGGTAATGGAAAAAATATCGTTCAACTCCAAGAATGAGGGACAGAGTTGACACTAAGAAAATGTGTTTCATTGATAACACTTTGTTTCAGTTTGTAAAGAAACAGTAATTAACATTTCACAGTACTCAATTATAATTTACTAAATGTAGTATTCACTACAAATACTAGGCACACACAAAATATTAATACAATAATAAAAGTCAAGGTGGATTAAATACTTTTCCTAAAATGTATGGACCCAGGTCTGAGGCTTAATTTTATTTATTTTATTAAGTTAAATGATATTAAATATTCAATTTAAATAAAACTATATATACTTGTACTTATAAAGAGCTTTTATATGTAATAAAACTGTAAAATTTGGTGAGATTTTAGAATAAAGAGAGGACATGATCAAAACTTTGAAGGATTTGTTACAAACAACAGTTAAAAGAGATGTTGGGAAAGTAAAATAATAGAAATTTTCTCAGTTACATATCACTGCTCGAAAATAAAACCAGAGAGACTAAAGGCCCATTCAGTCCACCATCACATGCCATGAGAGACTCTATCCTTAATACTAGAGTCAATACACAAATGAGCCTAATATTCTACAATCCCACAGGCACCAGAAATTTTATCACTTAAAAAGCAAAGCATAGAAAGCAAAATGAGCACCATTCAATGAGGAACAATTACCAGTTTTATTTGTTTATACCCTAGGAAGAAATCAGTAAAGTGAAAAGCTGCCTTTGTCTTAATAATTCCCACTGCTCAATCAAGCAGCCCACAAGAACATCCTCACTTAGTGTAAGACTGGTTTGGATTTGGATTTAAGACCTGGTTTATGTATCCAACAAGCAATCTCAGGAGAGGAATGTCTTCCCTGTCTGGAGCTTGTTCTCATTTCCGCTTGGCAGAAATGACAGCCTTGCTACCCTGATGCTAACCATCCAATCAGGAGAATGAGAGGATTTTATGCCATCAATGAAAAGCATACATGAACACACACGGTAACACACATGCCTTTATGTAAACTCTCTGTTCACAGCCAAGAATCTCTAGAAATAATCCAGCTTGGACAAGAGAGGAGCATTTATTCTTTCAATAAAAAGTTAGAAAGAGCCTTCTATGGACCATCATGTGAATTCCAAGTTGAATAAAATAGAGAAAAAGAACAAGTACTTATTGACTGCCTATGATAAATCAAGTACTATATTACAACCTTAAGTACACACATAATTAACCACAGTGCACCTTATTAGCCACAGTTATAAATGAGGAATCTCAAGGTCAATATCCTTAAAGATACTAGTCCCAGATCACACAGCTACTAAGGCACTATGCCTTGATTCTATCTCTCAATGGCTCTAAGGATTGTGGCACTTGCGTGACATCATTCTGCGTTATAGTCTCAGGTTGATCAGCAGTCATCTGAGACACAGGTTAATCAGAGGATTTATTAATCAGAATCATAGGAGGTGGATCCATTTTTCCTGAATTATTGCCAATTAGTCTTTTCCTGAATTATTGTCTATTAATCTTTTATAGTTAACTTATTTAAAGGCCTTCAGTTTTGAGCTTTCAAATGATAGACTTTGCGGGGGAGTGGTAAATCAAAGAATCCATTAATTATACAAGGAATACATTTAATAGTACCAACTTTCTTCCAAAGTTATGTTAATTTATATGACAGAAAGTATTTACCTTCAACCTTGCCACGGTTAGCGATACTAATCTCTTTAGAATATACTTTATAATTGGCAACTAAAGTGCCAAAATCAACTTCTGAGTCAATTTCTAATTCACAGCATGGAATTAACCTAGGGGAGGAGAAAAGAGAAGCACATAATGAATTTTAACAATTACAACCTTGTGACTAAGTCTACAGGGTAACACATAAAGACATTTTTGTCTTAACACATTTAAAGACATTACAGTTTTCTTAAAGGTCTAATGATAGCACATGTGTCAGTAAAAGGAATAATAAAATAAAGACATGAAAATGAGATAATGAGACACATTTTTAACAAGGAAATCAGACTTTATGGATCTAGGTACATGGTATACCTTCCCAAGTACTCAACTTGAGAGGCTACCCACATGTTTCAATATTTTTTGTAGCTTAAAACACATTTGGAACTGTGATTTGAAATCTCCACCTCCGTCTATATATTATATTCTTTTCACCCTTCTCAAAGAGGATGGAAATGATCCTAAGTGAAGTAGTTTGGATGATGCCAAACATAGTTAAATAAAAGAAGGTGTGATTCTTCAACATGTCATCTGGGGACCAAAACAAGGTCTAAGCACAAAAAGATACAATTGATTTTTCATGTGGGTCTCTAATTGAAAGGGCTTACTGTAGCATATCTGTAGCATATGTTTTAATACATGTTTTAAAAATTCATTATAATCCTATATACATGTTTCATACACACTATATTTGGATACTAATTTGTAGTTTATAAAACACCATTATGTATATTCTCCTTTTTGATACTAAAAATATCCTAAAAAATAGGTAAATATTATTATGGCTCTTATGTTACTGATGAAAAGTCAAAAACTTAAAAAGGCTAATCTATCTAAGGAATTACCTGGATATAACCGGTGAATTTAGCCTTGAATCCATATTGTTAGATTTGAAATATATTACCCTTAGAAACCTAACAGTAACAGCACCAATAATAAATCTAATAACAACTGATCTTTACTGAGTCCTTAGGATGGATGGAATAATTTCTTAACAATCTTCTCTTTCTAATACACACACACACACACACACACACACACACACACACACAGAGTTTACCTTAGTAGTAAGGGCTTGGTAATACAGTAATATATATAACAGTTTCTCTAGCTTCCTTATTGCTTTCTCTTCCATCTGATTAAGAAAAGTATTTCCAATAACATTTTACTTTTTATGTTAACAGAGAGTAAAATCATAGTTTCCAGGGACTGGGAAGCAGGGGAATTGGTACAAAGTTGGTCAAAGGTACAAACTTGCAGTTAGAAGATTAATAAATTCATAGCTTTGTGATTATAGTTATCAATAATGGATTACATACTTGAAAGTTGCTAAGAGGTTAGAGATTAATTTTTTTTTCAATTATACTTTACATACAATTTTGTATTAGTTTTAGGGATAGCAAAGAGGCTAGATCTTAAATGTTCTCATCACACAATGAAATTATAATTTTGTGATAGAGGTGTTAGCTAACGCCATGGTGATAACTGCATTGCAACATATAAATGTATCAAATCAACACAGTGTACAACCTTAAACTTACATAATGTTATATGTCAATGATATTTCAATTTAAAAAAAAGGAATTTTTAAAATTTAAAAGTACCAAACTTACTAATTTATATATGGAGTTAAAATTAATTTATATTAACATAATTCATGTATTTTTTTAAATTGTGGATTACATTAAATTATTTTATATATTTGTATACATACTGCATACATGTGTTCATATGTACATATATATTTGCATACATTCATAAATTATAAAAAATTTACATACATAGTTTATTGCTGGTGATCAGTAAAAATCTTTTAAGTATAGTATCAAAATTCAATACATTAGGATAGGAATGCTAAGACAAGAAATGGAATAGCAATACAAAATTGAGGGGTAAAAGATGAGGTAAATCTTTCGACTATTATCAAATTATTATGGTATTTCCATTTTACTGGATACATTTGAAAAAGGCATGTAACTGTCTTAATAGTAACATTTATTATATGTAAGCAATTACATCTTTGCCACTATTCAAACTCAGACTGAAAATCTTAGAAATATTTAAAGGTACAAGAGGGATATACTTTTTAGGAATACATGAAAAAATGTTCAAAATCACTGATTATATCATTTCTCTACTAGAGTACTTTAGGAAAACTAGATAATACAAACTTCTGGTTTCCAGATAAGATTGCAGAAATCTATTTTTCCATGTTCCTACACACTACGCACAACTGTAAATCCCAGAAATAGTACAAGATGCAAGCAAAGGAGAATGATGAAGATGGTGGGAAGGAGTGCAAGATTGGAAGAATACATGAAAATGCAAATTAAAGCTACAATGAGATTCCAGTATTGGAATGGCAAAAATTAAAAAATAGTGACAGCAACAAATGCTGATGAAATGAAGTAAAAGCAGTTTACTCACCACAAAGTAAAATGGCAGAGCCACTCTGAAAGCAATTTAGAATTGTCTTTTAAACTAAACATGCAAGTAACATATGACCCAACAATTGCACTCACAGGCATTTATCCCAGATAAATGAAAATTTATGTTCACACAAAACTTGTACATGAATACTCATAGCACCTTTAGTTGGAATAGCCCAAAATTGAATCAGCCCTGAAATCTTTCAACAGGTCAATGGTGAAAGAAATTGTGGTATAATCATACCATGGAATAGTACTCAAGAACATAAAGAAGCAAATTATTGATATATTCAACAATGCAGCTGAATCTCCAGGAAAATTTGCTGTGAAAAAAAGTAAATTCCAAAAGGTTACATAATATCAGAGCTGACAACATTTTAGAAATGGGAAACAGATTAGTTATTTCCACCGTTCAGGATGGTGCTTGTAAAGCAGAAAGGTGGGGAGTGTGGTTATCAAAAAGTACCAGAGGAATTGGATCTGATCACTGTCTGGACTGCAGTGGTTGATGCAAAATTCTACACAGGTAATAAAATTATATAGAACTTGAAAAGGTAATATTTACACAGGAGTTTAAGTAAAGGTTTGGCAACCTGAATACAACAGTTGCATTGTATCAATATAAATTTCTTAGTTATGGGATTATCCTATAGTATTGCAAAATGTTACCATTGGGGAAAACTGAGGAAAATCCATAAAGAATTATTTCTTATACTTGCATGTGAATCTTCAATCTCTGAATTTAAAAAAAAAGACACATAAGCAGCAATCTCTCTCTCTCTCTCTCTCTCTCTCTCTCTCTCACACACACACACACACACACACACACACACACACACAATCTTCCTTCACCCCTTTCTATCACACTTTAAGGAGGCAGTTATGTTGAAATTGTGGTGAGCAGATGACCTCTGATGAGAGAGGCCATATTATGGGAATAAGACATGCAAATTTGAGTGCCAGTGATAGGTATGTCAAGGTGCAGAATGGATCCAAAGCAGTCCTACTTAAAATAAAGTGTAAAATGTAAATGAATTATTTGTAATAGGTTAATAGCTTATCCCCTTCCCAACATGTATCAACCGATTCCTATGCAGAATGAGATGCTGTGGAAAATCAGAATTTATCAACAACATGAGGAAACAAAATAATTTTAGATCTAAATTTAGTGTACAAAAATGAAAAACCACAAGGGAAAAATAAAAGACATATGTCTAATACCAATATCACATTAATATTTAAATATTAATTCTGCTGCTGGCAGACAACTAGAGCTTTCTTTACTAAGTCACGTTGTCAAAGGGTACAAAAATAAGGTGAAATAAAATAGGATGTAAGGTCAAGAAAAAAGGAATACATGCAATTGTTGAATGTTTTAAAGTTATGTTAATAAAAAATACCAGCAATCTTCATATGTTTTAAAAACCACAATTGGCTAAACATTTGTCCTTTAAGTTCAGCTGTAAGGAAACTATGGATACAAGCCCTATTTGTCAGGAAAATACAGAATATTATTGTGAACCTAATTTTTTTTTTTTGCTTTTTGGTATGTGGGTAGCTCCCTGGCTGGGAATCGAACCCAGGCCACAGCGCTGACAGCACCAGCGCCGAAGCCCTAAGCCAGTACATCATCAGGGAACTCCCTATACTCATATTGTTAACATATGTACAGAATAGTCAATCAATGTCAGAGAATTTCAGAGATTGTTTATGCCTATGTCTCTATCTATCTACACCATCAGGGAACTCCTGAAGGAACTGAAAGGAAGTGGTTTGCCCAAAAATGAGAGTGCTGAAAATGTGAGCCTGAAGGCTACATACCCAATGAGAGGGATCTTTACCGCTGATTTCCCCACTAAAAAGATTAGGTAGTCAAAAGCGTTCTCATGTTTATCAGGATGGTACTCCACCATAGCTGTCAGCAGAAGTCCAGAAGCAACTTCACTTTCCACATTGGACACATCCAGTTTGAACTTTAGGGGAGGAAAAAAGACCAAATTACACATCTTAACTCCTAATAAGGAAATAATATGAGCAACTGTAGGTAGCGGCATATGTTATTTAAGAGAGAGAGCAAGGCATTGCCAATATTCCTGCCCTAAAGACAAAGACTCACTAACCATAGTTATACCTATCCAATTCTAGATCCTTCAGATATGCTTTTAACAGAACAAGAAAGAAGTGAAACTGATAATGCATTCAGTTGAGAAATACGAAAATGCTTATGGGCTCCTTTAGAAGCATGAGGTACTTAAATACAGAAAAAAGGGAAGAGCAATCTATTAACAATGTTGCTGAATCATATATAATATATACATATGAGGGTTGTTGAGAAAAAATCCAGCCATATATATGCCTCTATTTTTCATAGGACATGGCTGGATACTTTCTGGACACTCCTTGCACATGATTACGAGGGCTGTCTAGAAAGTACCCAGCCATGTACTATGAAAAATAGTGGCATTTATGGCTGGATTTTTTCCGGGCAGCCCTCATATAAACATACATACATCCATGTAACAATTTATATACTTTCTGCATGGGAACTTAGACTTTGTAACTTGGAGAAAATATAAAATAGAAATAGACCAAAGAGGGAAAAAAACCGTTTTTTTTTTTCTTTTAAAATATTTACTAGAGTCCAGGAAAAAAATTAAGGAGGAAAGAGAACAACTTCTGTGTTGATCACTTAAGATAAGTCAAGCATTCTGTATCTATTAATTCAATGTACTTCTACAGTCCTATAAGGCTGATATTAAGGCTCCCACCAGACTGATGAGGAAACTGGGACCTGTAGATAGGACCAGTAGAGCTAATTAATATCTAATGTCTGGCAGTGAGGATTCAAAATACACATCTATCTGCCTCTAAAACTTAAGTTCTTTCCTCACAATTAGAAAAAGTCCCTCTCCTGAAGACATGATCTCTTTAAGAAAGCAGCCTGTATATCCCTTGAAAGTTAAATAATGTAAGCCAGGGACTAATTAAGTGTCATGTGAGTGATGCTGACATAAGTATCATGAAAATCCATAAGAGAGCATGATTATCGTGACCTAGAAAGAACTGCACTTGGCCTAGGCTTAGAGATGTGCTTAAAAGGTAGAAAAGTAGCAAGAAAGGTGCTCACTATGGGGGCAGGAATATTTCAGACACGAGCAGAAAGAAGAGTAAGCAAAATAATCTTTCAGCAGGCAGGTAATAAACTAGCCTTGCTGGGCAAAGAGTTTCAATCAGTAGCAATGGAGGTCAGGTTGAAATTAATTATTCAGGGCTTTCTGTGCCAGGCTGGTATTAATCAGGGCTTTCCAGCCAATAAGGATACAGAGCACTGGAATGATCTGTTGATATCAATGGTCTAAAAGTGTCATACTTCCAGCAAACAATTATCCTGATACCCCATAACTACCACAGTCCAAGTGTCAACCCCCCTGAAATTACAAAACATTTAGAAAATAATAGATTATTCCCCACATAGGCCTTTGGCGTGCTGAAGTCCACATATCAGGTGTGATTATATTCCTTGAAAGAAGCTGTATCTTCAAGAAGGAAAACTGGGGCTTCCGCACCATGTGCTTATGGTCAAATTGAAAATTGCTGGGCTCTCTGAGTAGTCTGCAAAGGTGTATAAGGCACCTCTCTGCTCTCAGGAACTTTTGAACTGACCAATAAGGTAAACTAAGATTTACCAGGAGTTGGGGGGCTACAAGTGCAAACTATAATGAATGTCTGCAAGCACAACTGGCATCCAGTGGGGAGAAAATCATTTGGAGATAATATAAGAGAAGACTTGTTAGAGAAAATGAGAACTCACACTGACCCTCAAAGAAGAGTGGAATTTAGAATGGGGTGATTCTTATAGGAGAGAGAATAAAAATATGGATCAAAAGAAAAAAAAGTCTAAGCCATCAGAGTAAGGGGACAATTATGAGTCAGACTTACCTGACTGAACCAGAGGTCATGCAAGTCAGGACGTCGTGGTCAAAAGTGTGTATTTTCTACCAGCAACCCACAGCACTGCATATAGCACATAGCAGGTACTCAATGCATAGACAATGCAGGGTCTTGAGCCAGGGTCGAAAACAAGTACTACCATTTGTTAGAATTATATTCTAAATACTTATAATAGTGATGATGACAATGCTCTCTACATAGCACCTTGTTTTTTTTTTTCCTTCAAGACAGTTAATGCATTATTTTTTTCTAATCAACCTCTTCCCTATTTCCTTTTGTGCCTATGAAGGATCAGGATTGCGTATTATGGGCTTGCAACAAACAGAAGTTCACATTGGTATTAGGCTCATGGCTTTGGCCTCAAAGTAGTAAGCCTATGTGGCCATTCCCTTGTCAATGTCAAAACCTATGGTCTAAATAGTTTTCCTTTATAACTTTAGATACAAAACAAAATAAAACAAGTTATATCACTGTTCTTCTGTCTGCATAAAAACTAGGAGACATCCATAAAACAGTTTTTCCCACATGTGGAATTACTGACAGTTTGAGTTTTAAAAGAAAATATCTTCAGATAGAAATTCTATTGTTCAATAAACATGTAACAAGGAAGTGAAATAGTAAACTTTTTCCCTAATTATATTGTATTTGGAGGAATCAAGTACTTTTTGATTCAATGAGTAGTTAATATTCCCTTGTGATGAACTATTTTATTACAAAATAAACACTTTACTATTAATAAAACACACAAATACAGAAATGAAGAACACTTGATTTCACTTATATGAAACTCAAGAATAGGCAAAAGTAATCTGTGCAGTCAGAAAGCAGTATAGTGGCCATCTCCCTGGGGTGCTTATTCCAGGTACTGTAGGGAAACTTCTAGAGTGCTGGATGTATTCTATGATTTGAACCAAGTGGTGGGTACATGGGTATATGTATATAAATTCATCAAGCTTTTTTTTAAATTTATTTTTCTTGTTACACTTATTGGGGTGACATCTGTTAGCAAGGATTACATAGGTTTCAGGCATACAATTCTACAGTGCATTGTCAACGTGTTGTATAATAAGTTCACCACCTAATGTGACCTCTCTTTCCATCACCATATGTTTAGCTTCCCCTCCCTCCTCTCCCCTCCCCTCCCCCTTCTCCCCTCCCCACTAATCCCCAAATAAACATTAAACTATTGATTGTGTCCATGGGTTCTTTGTTTAGTTTTTTTTTCTTGGTTGGTTTAAACTTTCCTTTTGAGATTTGGTTACTTTAGTTTCTAAGTCCTAGCATTAGTCACACTTACTACCTATTATATAGTAGGTGCAGAAAAGTATTTGTTAAAATATGACTAACAAAACTTTCAACTAACCCACAACATCTGGAGTAATCAGTCACTTTATGATTCAAAGGGTAATTAATATTATGCTGTTAAAATTCTACTGCATCATAAATCAGAAGTTCTGGGTTGCTAGGAGACAGTCTTGGAACCCCCTTTCCCTTCTTTCCAAACCCAGAATGAAGAAATTGGGAGGTTTTAGATCAAATTTCCCCACCCTGTGTCCCAACCCTAAGCAAAAAGTAAAGACAAACAAACAAAAACAGAAAGGCGAGCACACAAATACAGAGACACCTACCTAAACCACCACTCCCCAGGAAACTCAATCCTGCCCCCATCCCCACAGGAGCTGGGCACCAAATCCGCAAGACAGAGTAGGCATCAAGTTGGTGAGGAGGTTTCAGAGCCCAGCCTTCCTGAAGTTCTCCTCCGAGCACCCTGGTTTGTTACCTGATGGTTGGCTGGCGGCAGAAACCGGATCCTCTGGTTGGTAGGGCCAAGATTCTGGATAGTAAGAGCGAGGTAGTACAACCTCCCAGGTAGCGTGTCTCTGAACCTCAACTCTGGCGGACTCACCCGCAGCTTCAACTCCTTCGCGGCCTCCACGTCCAAGGGGACGAGGGAGGCCCTGAAGTAGTTCATGGCTGCCCTCTGAGTAGCCCGCAAACTGTAGTGCACTTAGCCGAATGTGTACTAACGCCGACGTCGTTGCTGGGCAACCGTCGGATGCTGTGCGTGCCTCAAGTCTCGCCCCTAGTCAGCGCCGCCCAAGTCTCGCGAGTTGGCGATCCCACTAGAGAATACAGGCATCTGGCAAAAGAACCTAGGCATCACAGGTGTCACCGGAGTAGCTGGAAAACATGCTGCTGCGGCCCAAATCCCAGAGGAATCTCATTTTGCTATGACCTGGCAGAATTTTAAGATGGCATTGGTGGGGGCATTTTCCTGAACCTCTCCTAAGACTAAACCGAAAGAGAAATGAAAATGATATGCCCACAGGGTCTATTAAAACAGCAATATGTTACAGTAACAGAGGAATTCAGTGGAAGCAGAGTCAGGGCCCACCTAGGTGTAATAGCAATCCCCTGGGTTTTTTGTTAAAATGCAGATTTTGTTTCCGTTGATCTGGGTCAGGCCTAAGAATCTGTACTTGTAACAAGGTCCCAGGTGATTCTAACACAGTAGGTGCAGGTACCACACATTGAGCAGAGGCTTTAGGAACTTTGTTAGCTACTCTTAAACTTCTTCATTTGGGAAACCAAGGTGCTGCTCAAAAGAATCAGATTAAACGTCATATCTAGATGAGTACCTTTCCAACATGCCCCGATTCACACTGCCCAATCCCTATTCTCTTCTCATCCTCATCTGCTGTCATGGTTAGGGTTTCAAAACATACAAGGGGAGTGATATTTCCCTGCCTTAAATCTGCCTTTTATCATAACTATATCACTCCTCTTCTACAGACTATTAATTTGGAGCCAAGCACAGCAGACATGGCTTTTATTTTTATTTTAAAAACTACGCAGAATCTCTCTCTCTCTCTCTCTCTCTCTCTCTCTCTCTTTCTCGTGTGTGTGTGTGTGTGTGTGTGTCAATGGAAAAAATCCAGCAATCCTCGATATAAAACGAGAACGATTTGCGGTTGGATACTTTACGGACAGTTCTCGTGTATATACCTAGTGCTTCCATTTCCTCTTTGCCAATATACATGGTTGTCACTCTGAAGGAACTTGCCTTTCCATCTGGTTGCCAAACGGTTGCTCATTTTTCAGAACCTAAATATCTTTGTAAAACATTTCTCACAACTCTTTTTATAATATTCCCACACTATCAAGATGATAATTGCCCTAAATATAAAGACGTGTTTGAAAATTTCTTTTAACTATTGTCAATAGTTAAAAACAGAAGTAGCAATATTTGCAAATTATTGTGGTATTGGCATATTATTTGCAAATAATAGTGATTATTTGCAAATTATCATGAATTAATTGATTAAAAGCATCTATACCATTTTTCAAAATTCTACATATTTTGGTTTAATATGTGGATACTTAACAAGTGGAATTTTATACTAATCACTACTATGATACCACAGTACAAACCCTGTCCATATCCTTAAACCCTTATGATGGAAAATTTTACAGTACTGAAAGGACAACAGTGACCTAAGGATCTCTACTGAACCAAGACCACTGTCCATGCAAAGCCCTCCTGCAAAAATTGGAAACTCCAAAGAGGTCTCAAAATTGTCTACTGTCCACTTTCAAGAAGACTGGCCCAATCTGGACTTCTATGTAGACTCTAAAGATATAGAAGTATAAATCCAATGTAGAACCATGTTGTTTCCCTGTTCTGCTGGTACTCTCATCAACTAAAGAGGGGGTGTCACGTAGCTCACTCCAAGTTCACTTCACCAAGGCTAAAGCTCAATCCACTGCTCTTAGTTATTATAGGTAAGCCTTTTTGATTTGCTGTCCACATTTTTATCTACTCTAAATGTAAATTTTAAATGAAATTGAAAGGAAGCACAGTTTGCCACACCAAAATGTGCCTTTTGAGATTTTGATTATTTTAAGGTGATTATTTTTAACAAAACAACAGACTGGGAAAGAACTTTTGAATCTCCCTCTTTATCTGCCTAAAAGAATTCAGATAGAAAAATCTGCTTAAAGAAAGGAAGCACTCACCCACTTACTGTAGCAAGATATAAATGAAGTGCAACAGACAGAGAAGAACCAATAAAGCCTGTTTGACTCCTTTCTGTGTGCCATTGTTTTGGATGGCCCTGCAAGAATTTGGTTATCAAATGTGTGTTCTTTCTCACGTATCTGTGAATTGTCTACCTTCCCTTTGAAGTCTCAGACCTATGGCTCCCTCTCCTTAGTCCAGAATGGCATATAAGCATCAACTGTGCAATGTCCTCAGGTCCCATATTCTATGGAATCCTCATATGCTCATACATAATCAATTGTCTCCTGTTAATCTTTCTCATGTTAATTTGATTGTTATTCCAGCCACAAGAACTTGAAAAGGTAGGAGGAAAAATTAATGTTTACACACCTAAAAAGTATTGTAACTATAATATCTGCATCACATTTACCACCAAATTCTCTCGTCCAATTTCTATAATCAAATAATGCCCTTATAAAGGCATATTTCTGTGAACTGTAAGCTGGTTTTAGCCAAAAGTTTTAACTATGCACGATTATTTACAGTAGATTCTCCAGCAACCAGAACTCAAGCAACTGGTGTCCTCAAGCAACCGGCAAAAAATTGAAGAAAACATACTGCATTTATCTGGCACAGGTGCTGGTTAATGAAGAGTCTACTGTAGTTACTTTAAGGACAAATAACAGGTAATGACACGAGATTGTACATAATAGTAATTCAAAAGATAAATAGTACCTTAAGTGTAATTTTTCAATCTTCTGGAGGTTTCCTGCAGAATAATGTTGATTAGGTATCATGGATGAAATATGTGTGTTTATCTTTGTTCAGCTTTCCAAGGCAGCGTAGCTAATAGGACTCATGTGTAAAAATCCAAGTAGGTATCCTGACTGGAATAACATATATTACAAACAATATTAAGTTTTATTGCTCACTATAATGAATTGTTAAGGGAGAATTGGGCCCTTCTTGGTGTGATGTCCAGGTTCTTGGTGTCTTGAATAAAGAATTGAGTGAGACACCGAAAAATATAGTGAAAGAAAGAGCAAACAATTTATTAGAAGAAAGTACACTCCAAAAATGTTTGAGCGGGCCCCAGCGGTCAAGTGACTCAAAAGCCCCCACTAGCACAGTTCCTGTGGCTTTTATCCTCTTCTAGAGAAGAGTTACTCCCATCTGGGCGTGGCATCTTTTGATTGGCATCTTTGATTGACAAGAGGTTATTATGTAACCTTTTCTTAATTGCGCATGCATCTTCCCAGAATTCAGTCTGTTAATGAGGTAAGGTGAAATAAGTCCATGGTAACTTTTTACTGGGCAGGCATTACTAATCAATGGGGGGCATTTTTGTATCCTGATGGTGGTTAATTGTATCTTTTTACCCCCTGCCTGTGGTTAATTGAATATTTTTACCTCTTGCCTGTAGTTAATAAGGGGAGGGTCATGAGCAGAGAAAGGGAGGTTCAGGGTATGATTATAAGGTGTGTCGGAGATTTAATTCCTCCCTCTAGCTGCCTGCCTCAGAATGAACTTCATACTGTTATGTAGACTTGGGGCTTAATAAATGACATGCTAAATGTTCACTCCAGACTTGCCATTCTTCTTTTATGAATTAATATTTTTTAAATGTAACTTCTATTAACTATAAATTTTGTCACATGAACTAGACATCAGAGGTTCTTTTCATTCTTAGCTAATGGAAACTCTAATGATGGATAGAGTTTCTGAACACCAAGGAAAAGATAACCACGAGGAACTAAGTAAAATCATTCCTAGTAGAATTGTTGAATGTTTACATCTAGATCTATGTACAGGACTGAAAAAGTTAGTGATAAAAGGGAAAACAATAGATACTATTTTGACAATTTTAAGTCTTCAAAAGTTCAAATAATTATTTGAAAAAGGAGTCTGCATGTAATTCAGCAAAATATATTATAATGGTTAGAGTACTGACTTAGAAACAGGACTTATTGAAAGGATAAACAGACCTCCTCTAAGCACAGAACTATTAAGAGTGTGATAACCAACGTGTTTATAAAATAATTTGAAAGTGGGTAGTATGTAATGAAATTCAGTAAGGTTGCTTATGATTAAAATTTCTTCCAGATAGTGAAAAGCCATGACAATAAAAATACATCAGTGAGGCTAATAATGCCTAGATAGAGTAGAATAGCATGACCTCCATTGCAGTAACATAAACTAACAGAAAAATATTTCAATATTTTCTCAAGGCATATAGTGAATGACAGAAAGCCACAAATTGACCCAAGCCAAAGAATACAATTTCTATATTGTTAGTAACATACTCATGTGTCTTACTAAATACAGACAGTTCAGAAATTACTCAATGTACTTCAGTATCCATTTCCTCCTTCTTTCATTGTAGAATTTATACATATGCATAAGTCTGTATAAACTGACTACATTTTCTACATTTTACAGCCTCCTTTGCTGCTGGTGATGGCCATGCAAATAAGCTCTAAGCATGAATGGAACGGATATGAGCCATTTCTGAATGGTACCCTTAAAGTGCTGCCTTAAAATGTTGAGAGGTGCCATCTCCTTCCTCTTATTTTGCTTTTCTGGCTCACTGTAAATATAGGGTTGGGTCATCTTATCATTGTAAAGTAGAGTAGGAAGATAGAAGAAACCTGGGCCCTGACAAAATTGCATAGCAATGCCACCAAACACCCAGTTCGGAGTTTTATTTGAGAGATAATTAAAACAAAATTTGAGTTAATCCACTATTGGTTCAAGTTTCTTGAGACAGCTGAACCTGATCAATACAGACAACACAGAGCAGGAACTCAGAAGGGCATATTTTCATGAAAGGGACCAATTGTCATAACACCACTCACACTGAGCATCATAATTTTACTCAAAATTTTGGTTTAGTCTTTTGCAACTCCTACCACCCCTTCCCACCTCTGAACTGCTATGGTGACTCTGGCTTTCTCCCTCATGCTCACTGGGCACAAATACTTGGTGGCAAGTAATACCTTTGGTTTCTATGTAACTACAGAATCCTGAGTGAAACAGTAAATTAAGTCCTTTATCTAGTATAGCATCTCTCAGCAGGACAGGCCTCACTTGACAGTAACAGAAAAGTCATTTCTATATTACTTTACCTTCCTACCGAAACATCTTCAGTTCTACCTGAAATTGATGTTGGCACATATAGCCAATCAGTCTCAAGAAAGACTTAACAAACTTGGAGGACATTAAAGAAATAAAAAAGACAAGAAAGATAATATCAGGACTTTCTAGTATGGAAATATGAAGAATTAGGAAATAATTGGGCTGAATTTTATAATACTTAAATAAATAACCAGAATGAATATAAAGTTTTTTATGAAACCCTACAGCCAGGAAGACCCTGGGGATTTCAAAAAGGTAGTTTTAGAGCAGAGTTTCTCCCCTCAACATTATTGAAACTTTTTGCCAGATAATGATACTTGGTAAGACGCTGTCCTATGCATTGTAGGATGTTTAGCAGCCTCCCTGGCTTTTACCTATTACATTTCAGCAGCACCCTGCCCCCCATTGTGACAACCGAAAATATCTCTAGACATCACTGTGTCCCCTCGGTGGAGGACACCACAGATAGCATACTATCATGTCATTCACCTAATGCTTATTTGACTCCTTGAAGGTCAGTCATAGCAGTATATAAAAGGTCATTATTTTTATAACAGCATGAATTCCATTATGTGGCTATATATCAATTTATTGAATCGGTTTGCTTCTGATTCACTCTGGGTTATTCCCAACCTATTACTATTGCAAACAAGGCTGAGATGAATTTCACTGAGTCACAAGTCTATGCACCTATCATGTCAATAAATGCTATCAAATATTTCTTGAAATTTCTTGTATTAGTCATAGTCCAACTAGCAATAAATGGGAGTACATTTTCCCCTACATGAAGTATTACGTGAAGTATGTATAGCAGGCATGATTTCTAAAATGTCCACCTTAAAGATATCCTGCATTAATTCCCAGGAACTATAAATATGATACCTTATCCCTCCCATGACTATGTAACATTATATAGCATAGCTGTTCATAAAATAAGTATCTGGGTGGGCATGATCTAACGGCCATTTTAGGAGAGCATTCTCCAGCTAATGACACGATGAAAAGTCAGAAAATTTGAATCGTGAGAAGGACTTAATACATCGTGGTAGTTTTAACGATGGAAAAATCCACAGGAGGAGAAATGGATGGCCTTAAAAGGCTGAGAGGTCAGTGAGTGAGGAATAGTGTTGGTTCACAACCTGAAATTCACAATTGGTCCCTATACATGGAGGGTAAGGAGAAGACAAAGAAAAAGGCAGGCCATTTCAGATTGGAAGGTGGCAGGTTTAATAAACCAGGTTTGTCCTGGGCACCAGAAGACAGGTAGGTTTCCCTACTCGACTGCCAGGATCTTAAACTTTATACAAAGGCCTTAACAAGGTTCAGTCACCTACACCACTCAGAAATGCTCAACAACACATGGCTATCTCAGGGCTATGTCCTTGGGGTAGCTTGAAAAGTAGGGAAGGCAAGAGAATCACATTCCAAGGAGAGAGAATGGGGAGAGGAGACCCCGGGTCCATCTCACTAGTCAAATGATGGTCATATCCTCTCAATGACCTCCTCCAACAACTAGGCACCACAATTCTACAATGGCAAGGAACTGAATTCTGTCAACAACGTAGATGAGTTTGGAAGTAAATTCTTCCTTCTGAGTCTTTCCTCCAGAAGGAAATGTAGCAATATGTCACCTTGATTTTAATTGTTTGAAATCCTGAGCAGAGATTCCAGCCTCATATGAAGGGCCCAGATTTCTGACCCAGGAAACTGTGAAACAATAAATATGTTGCTTTAAGTTGCTGTTTGTGGTGACTTGTTATGTAATAGAAAATTAACAGTGTGTTATTAGTATTTTCATTGTTGTTACTTACTCTCTTAAGAAATATTTCCATGCAGTTTAATTTTCATTCCTCTTATTGTGATGGAAATGAAAATCTTTTCATTTATTTAAAAGTCACTTTTATCTCTTTTTCTATATTCTGTCTATTTATAGAAGTTTTCTTGTAATGTTGACCTAATTTTTATCAGCTGTGAAAGTGCTTTATATATCAAGGAAATTAGCTTTGCCTCTGATAAGATTGGCAAATATATGTGTGCATTTATCTCCATATTTTTTTCTAATGATTGTATTCATCAAATATATTATTATTTTGCTTTATGGCTTCTGGTTTTTTTAAAGTATTATTTGTTCTTATAAAGGCCTTCCTTATGCCAAGATTATACAAAAGTGCTTCAATGGTTTCTTCTAGTGCTTCTACTTGTTTTCTTTGAAACTTTTACATCTTCTATCTTTATGAAATTTATCCTGGTAGAAAAGTGAGATATCAGTCCAAACTATTCCAACATCATTTATTGAATAATTTACAATAAGAATTTCACAATATGATCCCTCAAAAGTTTTATTTAGTGCTAAGTTAGCAACATTTAACAATTGGACATTAATTCTCTTGATAACACTTTTCCTTATATTTTTTCTGGAAGTTTCTTATTGAGATTTAATACCCTTGTCAAATATATTATTACTTTTGTATATTGATTTACTTATTTTTCCTTTCCATTTGAACTCATAATTGTACTTCTCTCATTAATTAATATAATCTATGAAATTATTTCAAATTTTCTTAATAGTAAGTATCATAAATTATAATATTGTTAATACTAGTTAATGTTATCAATAGTTATATAATAGTTATGATGATGTTATTAATAATGATTATTATAACTATAATAATGATTAATATTATTAATAGATGTTATTATTATGACTAATACTATTATAATATTAGTATTTTATTTTTCACTGTGATGTTTTTTAGTTTCAACATGCCCTGCCCTTTGCCCTTTCATTCTGTCCTATGTTTTCAGTTTCATCGTCCTCATTTCTCCCTTTAAGTTTATGCTTTTGCTGAAATAAAAATTGCCATTTCTTTCTATCTTCGACTGGCGAACCACATTACACCAGTGTTTTAGACAGCACTAACTTCATAGTATAGGCTTTGTAGCAAATTTTATTGGGCTACAAGATATTGATGTCTATTGAGTTATAAAATGCAACCACCATCAAATGAGGACCTGATAAATGGGACTAGTTGAAGGCTGAAATCAATGTAAAAAAAAAAAGTCCCGAAGTAGTGATTATGAAAGCTATTGTTCAAAGAACTATTCAAGACTCTCACTCCTCAATTTATTTTTACCTCTACTTGAACATTTTTTCGTTTTACCCCAGTGAATCCCAGACCCCCTTTCATTATTAGTTATTTGAAATTGAATGTAAAAAATCTGTTTCCAAAGGGCTTGTGAAAATGGCAAAATAAATGAGACAATTAGAAAAAAAAACCCATTCTGTATCCAAAGGGGAGGAAAAGCCTGTAAAACAAGTAATGAAAAAATCTTTTAAATTACAGCTTCTAAAGGAAATATATATCTATGTATATATTATTCATTTTAGTATGCATTCCTTATCTATAAGTTTGTAAGTAGCTGATCTTTCATAAGAAAGAGCAACTCTTTAAAAGGAAACTGACATTTTGAAACTATACTGTGCCCAAAATTCCAGCAATTACAGCTTGTGGGACAGGCATGAAGAG
Source organism: Lyroderma lyra (assembly GCA_004026885.1). Lineage (NCBI taxonomy): Eukaryota > Metazoa > Chordata > Mammalia > Chiroptera > Megadermatidae > Lyroderma > Lyroderma lyra. Next base: position 60,414 of record PVJL010005407.1, on the reverse strand, counting down.
GTAGGTATGGAAAAAGGAAAGTTTTGTTCCTTTTTAGTATTGAAGAAAATATAACTTGTGGTGTATCCAATTCCATTATTTAAGTCAATGTAGAATAAACTGCCTGTTGTAGCTCTGTAAACATATAGCGAAAACTCTCTCCTCTGCCTCTATACATGAAGGAGCTTTTGAAATTTTTCTTATTTTGTCTTTTCCTCTTGCTCCCCAACCCTCTCACTCCCTCTTTTCCTTCGTTTTTGTTTTTTTTTTTTCGTTTTTTTGTTTTGTTTTGGTCGGGGGGCGGGGTAGTTCCCTGTGTGATCATCGAACCAAGGCCACAGCGTTCAGCGTGCCGAAGACTAGCCACTGCACCACCAGGGAACTCCACCTCTTTTCCTTATTGCTCTCTCTTCTTTTTTTTTTCCAGCTTAACTCAGTAAACTTGCTTTTTTTTTTTTTTTTTTTTTTTTTTTTTTTTTTTTTTTTTTTTTTTTTTTTTTTTTTTTTTTTTTTTTTTTTTTTTTTTTTTTTTTTTTTTTTTTTTTTTTTTTTTTTTTTTTTTTTTTTTTTTTTTTTTTTTTTTTTTTT